>JAOUWY010000035.1:15396610-15407585 GCA_025728095.1 Prietella phreatophila
CCCTCTACAGGTTCGTATCCAGACTGTCCCAGCACAGCAACTGCAGCAGCACTCAGCATCCGGCTCCCCTAAATCTACAGTGTCCACTGTGGTGGTGTCCACTGCCCCCCCAGCCAAAACAAAAATTGACCCACAGTGATGCCACCAACATCTTAAAACAGAGTACCACCTATGTCTGGAAAGCCACTGTTTTGCCAGAGCTCTGGGAATGCCTGAAATATTGGCTGCCATTTGACAAGGAGCTGTTGTTCAGTATAGTATAGAATCTGCAGTTGTGTAGGCCACATTGGGTGAAAAGGTAAAAAGCCACCACAAGTATCAGTTCACCTTGTAAAGAGGCATCCTGTTTTGTGAATTGAAAGGCTTGCTTCTTATGTTTTGTATACAGAAACAGTGTTTCCTGTCCACTAAAAAATTATTTGTGTGAAATGTGGATGGTGTTCAAATAAATAACTTCAAATAAATAACATTTTTATTTCTGTAATGCTAAAACTACAAGGCACTTTATTCAGTGTGCCAATAAAATTATAATGATGTTATGAATTGACTTCAGCCCCCTTGGCGTTTTTCCTATTTTGTTGCATTACAACCTGTAATTAAAATGTATTTTTATTTGCAATTCATGTAATGGACATGCACAAAATAGTCCAATGTGAAATGAAAAAAATAACTTGTTTTAAATAATTCAAAAAAATTAAAAACGGAAAATGGTGCGTGCATATGTATTCACCCCTTTGCTATAAAGCCCCTAAATAATATCTTGTACAACCTTAGAATTCACATAATTAGTTCAGTAAAGTCCACCTGTGTGCACTCTAAATGTCACATGATCTCAGAGTGTGTGTGTGTGTGTGTGTGTGTGTGTGTGTGTGTGTGTGTGTGTGTATGTATGTATGTGTGTATATATAAAATATATACACACACACACCTGTTCTGAAAGGTCCCAGAGTCTGCAACTTTGAACATCCCACAGAGCACCATTAAATCCATCCAAAAAATGGAAAGATGGCAGCACCACAACAAACCTGCCAAGAGAGGGCCACCCACCAAAACTCATGGACCAGGCAAGAGGGCATTAATCAGAGAGGCAACAACGAGACCAAAGATGATCTTGAAGGAGCTGCAACGCGTTACTTAAGAGTTTGCTGTTCGCCGAAATGCGTGTGGGAGACTCACAAACATATCTAAGAAGGTACTCTGGTCAGATGAGACTAAAATTGAGCTTTTTGGCCATCAAGGAAAATGCTGTCTGGTACAAACCAAACTCATCACCTCGAGAACACCATCCCCAATGTGAAGCATGGTCCAGAGATTTGAGACTGGGTCAGAGGTTCAGCTTCCAGCAGGACAATGACCCTAATTATACTGGTAAAACAACACTCGAGTGGTTCATAGGGAAACATTTAAATGTCTTGGTATTCCCTAGTCAAAGCCCAGACCTCAATCCAAATAAGAATCCATGGTATGACTGAAAGATTGCTGTACACCAGTGGAACCCATCCAACTTGAAGGAGCTGGAGCAGTTTGGCCCAGAACAATGGGCAAAAATCCCAGTGGCTAGATGTGCCAAGCTGATTGAGACGTACCCCAAAAAACTTGCAGCTGTAATTGGTGGCCGTAAGAGGTGGCTCTACAAAGTATTGACTTTGAGGGGGTGAATAGTTATGCACATTGTGTAGGCTTTTTGTGCAAATCAAATAATGCAAACCCCCAAAAAATCCATTTTAATTCCAGGTTGCAAGGAAATAGGAAAAATTCCAAAAGGGGTGAATACTTTGGCAAGGCACTGCAGTAATGTAAATACAAATATGAACGCTTATTTGCATGAGTTTTCACACATCAGTTACATCCTCATGAGACGGGCCAGTCTGTCTCATTTGCTGGAGGTGTTGTATCCATTTTAGAAGCTTGACAAGAAAGCCTGAAATTCAGGATCTTCTAGGTTCCGAATAAAAGACAAAGCATTTCGCCATCACTTTGGGAAAAAAAGTGTGCTTTATTCACAGGTTTACTGTAACTCACATTCATGCAATTATGCTGTTTTGCAAGACTATAAGTATGTAAGAGATGGCTTCTAGGCACTGACATCAGCGTTTTCTCACTTTAGAGTAAAAACGGTTTTTTGATAACACATTATTGTGGTTTTAACTTGGCTTATTGGCAAGCTTTCTGACTGTTTGATTTTGCTCTATGATGCCAATTAATCAAATACAATCCTAAATATTAGTGTAATTATTCCTGAATAACATGTAGTCATCCACAATAACTCTTAACATGTTGGTGAGCATTGCACCGAGGTAGAAAATATTGCAGACTGGTTAAACAAAGATGCGTGAAGAAGTGGATTGGTCAGAATTCCTGCGGGAGTGTAATTCAACAAGTCCTTCCCACAGCTCTACTGTTCTCATTGATGTCAGCTGAAATCTTGTCATGCTAGTTACCAGAAGTCTATTCTACATCTGACTCCTGTAGCAAAGCCTTTTGGGAACTAGAGTCTAGGTGAGTGGTTTTCCTGAGGCCAATTTCTAAATCCATCCTCTGCCTATCTCCAAATCTGTTTGTGATCCTGGAAGAGGATGGAAAAAGTATTTATTCCTTTCATTTATACAGGTTACTGATTTACAGATGTGATTCCCAACCTTCCCCTACTATCACATGCACACAGAGTTTTTTTTTAGTGTTGGCTCTAACACACCTGATCTAACCATGTTTTGAGCCAGATTTGAGAATGATTTGCACTCACCACCACACTGTGCTGTAGTTCACTCCCACAATCAGCAGAGCTACTGCGTAATGCCAACAGAAGCACATAGTAATAAACATGATGTTGCCGTGGTCGGTCTCGTCCCACAAGTCTCCATTTAGAGGATACAACACAAAACCAATCTGACGTAGGAAAGGACTGTTAGTTCAGAGCAGTAAGAGGTACAAAACTATGTTCTTAATGATGAGATCTTCTATTCATCTCTATTGGACCACAAGGTAAACTGAAGAGGGAGTTAACTGTGCTTTGACATTGAGCATACCTGATAGAACCAGGTGCCTTGCAGAATAGCCAGGCTGCTCCTGAACACCTCAAGCAGAGAGTTATCTCGCAGGAAGGCCTCAAGTATCGTGCTGGCTGCACCACCAAATACAGCCACTAGCAACAACGAGTGAATGTGCTGGTCCAGAGCAGTCCGATTGTGTAGATGGAAATAGAAAAGGTACCCTGGAAAAGAGATGACAGGAAAACTATTATAGCTTCCATTCTTGAATGATAACAATATTCCCAGTCACTACACTAATTATATTCACTACCAGGCAAAACTCTTAACAGAAGAGAAATAAAAAATTCAGGACATGCTGTGATTAAAAAAGATTCAGCTTTGTGGTGGTGAGTAACTGCTTCACATCGTGCCATGTTATGCCACCGTGGCATTGATTGTTTTCCTACAAGTCAACCTCAATGAAAGCAGAGATCCAGAGAAAGGAATTGAATCAGAAAAAAATATCCTCTCCTGTTAGTTTTTCTTCATTTCCAAGTATAAGCACAGTGATTTTGAAACAGCTTGTGCTTTTGCAGAACTGCAGCTTGTGAACATAGATTGTGATGGAGCAGGATGACACTAATAACAACACAGCCTGAAACAAAATTGAGTTGAGAGCCAATCACACTTCTTTCTGAGATGACAATATGCAGTCATCCAGCATACAATCATATACAGTATTTGATATCATTGACCAGGGTTGCCAGGTTTCAGGAAAATTTCCATCTCATAAACAATAGAAAAGACCTGGAACTAGCCCAAATAATTAATGCATTGAAAGATAGAGACACATTTTTCTCAGCCTTTGCAAGTTCACTATTGTGCACACACATTTCTGATATACAGACATTATCCTCTACTTTATCCCCCTTTCCCTCACCCAATGTTCACAATATGTCTTACACTAGAAATGATAAATGTTTCTGTTCACCATAATGTGCACTGATTGCATTTACACTATGCCTTTGTTTGTGAGATTTAGTTAATTCTGATTATTTGCTATAAAATCAATATCTTGGCAGCCATAACTAGCCTGATTTGGTAACCCTGTCATAAACTGTCCTGTCTGCAGCTCCTCCCTCGATCATGGGGAAGTAGGAGTCCTGCACCAACACACAGTTAGTGTTTGGTGCAGTCCACTGCACTAATAAATCTATGGAGCAGTTAGAGTTAATATGTTTCCCAAGATTGTGCAACATCTAGAAAGGCAAGCAAATCAATGGAACATCACCTTATATCTGAGAGAGAGAGAGAGAGAGAGAGAGAGGGAGAGGCTTGTTTGACTGGTTGTACCTTCTACAAAGAGAGCGAGAGACAGGCCCAGTCGGTCAAGTCCAGCTGGTACAGGAAGCGAGGACATGCTGAGAACGTCTGCAATGCCGGAGATGCCAAAGAAGAGGTACATGGTGCTGTGTTGCCAGTTCATTAGTTTCACCCACTCCCCGTTAAAAAGGTGAGCATGTGGTCCATCAGGTACAAACTGCTCAGCCATAATACCTAGAACAAGAGTAAATGCCAAAACAATCTTACTGACTTTTACAAAGCACTAGCACCTTCCATAATTAGATTCCATAATCTCTGAACACTTTACTATGTGAACGATTATATGTTTATGTTTGTGAATTTAAAATAATTTATGTATTATTATGTTACCCTGAAAAGGAGTAAGCGGTAGAAGATGGATGGATGCTATTATTATGTTAGATTATGTTGAGCATCATCCAAAACATTATCTAATTTCTTCAAAATACAAAACCCAAAATGTTCATGAGTACGAGTTCATCACTCACCAACAAAAGCAAAAAAGATCTTTAGGCTCCCCTCAATGAGGTCTATTCTGTTAAAGAACAGAGGCAGACTTTGCCTCATGCCATGTTGTCTCTTCTTCCAGCTGTGTTGCAGCGGATATTTCACAGACCACCAGAAACCAAACAGAAAGAAGAAAGTGCCAGGCAGTGCATGTCCTTTGAAGTTTGCCATTTTTTATTTGCTTCTAGTCCTTTCTTCAACACAACAGTACACAAGAAAAACATTTGAGAATGAAAGATGATTCAAAAGGAAGAACAAATATAAACCTCACAACCCTCACAAATCTCTGTGGCATAGCTTATTTTGTGACACGAAATGAAAAAAAAACACCGTCTGTCTTTCACTTCCCTCTTTAACTGTCTTCAAATTTACATTGCTGTTTATGAGTTTACACATGACAAAGTTCTTATCTCAGTGAATTAAAATAGTTTACTAATACAGCAGAGTGATAAAGTTCTCCAAAGTGATAAGAATCTTAGGTCACCATTTATCCACTGCTGTACTCTGAACTATGTGCATTGGCTTGATAGTTACAAAGTGAAAATTCTGTAAAAGACTATTTGATTACATACAAAATATTACATACTGTACAGTGAAATGACACTCGCTGTCAAAAACACGCCTGCTTATAGAAGGAGTTTCATCATTTTTACAAGTTACTATTATTTCCAAATAATAATGAAGGTATTAGAGGAATAATTACATTAGAATACAACTTTCATTGCAATGATTTTTATTCATATATCAACTCTATCATTAAATATAGCATGTCCTGTTTACACTCTGTGGTTTTCTCCACCAATCTAAACAAATAGCAAAGACATATCCAGATCAACGACTTCGCACCAATCAGATCATCTGCTGTTGTGGCAACAATACACTCCAAGGGGGGGACCAAAAAATTCCCCGAATTGTCAAAGTACTCTCCTTGTGATGCATATACACTTCTCCCATGGTTTCTCCCATTCCTGGAAACATTTCCTGTAGTCATGTTTTGTCATCATGTCTAGAGCCTCCTGTGTTTTTTTTTTCTGGTGGTGACTCTTTTCCCCTTCAGTCTCATTTCATTTCAGGAACAAAGAGAAGTCACAAGGAGCGAGATCTGGTGAATATGGTGGATGTGAAGCAAGCACATTGTTTCTGGATAAAAACTCCTTTGTTGCCAACACAATGTGTGCAGGTGCACCACTTGTTAGGCTATTTGAATACATATGAACACATGATACATAAGCAGTAAAGCATGACAGAATGGACTTCTATAGAAAAATAATCAATGACAAGATGGTGTGATGCAGCCATTCTACAAAGAAGAGTTACTTTTACCCCCTGAAGTGGATTATTTTCTTATAACTGCATGCCCTGAAGTGTGTTCGTCCTCTTATACTGCAGTGATTTGTCAACAATTTGTCGATTTTTTATTTATTAATGAACGACAGATCATGCAATCCATTTATACTTGCATTTATTGTTGTGGACAAGTTATTTTTTCCTGTTCTCATTAACTTTACAGCAGTTATAAACAGTCGTTCTCTCACCAGCTTCTCTTGTTTTTAGTCTCTTAAAGTAGCTTGTGAGAAACCGGAAAGCACAAACGTTTCTGTTAAACTCTCACGTGGTGGAAAACTTACTGACTGTTACAAAGCGCTGACACAGGAGACTCCTTCCATAATGAAATAAACATCTCTGAATAGAACACTTCACTATGTCAATGATTAGGCTATAAGTTTTTCTTTAATTCGTGTATTATTAGTCTTAGATTAACCTATGTGGCTATATTCAGTAACTCCCTGTGAATGTTTTGTTACTATAGAAATGATAACATAACAGAAGGAGCACTGATATGCTATAAATATTTCCACCGGAACTATTGTCCGTTTATATTATAGTTTATATAAAGGCTTTACTATTACAGCCCAACCGTTGTTTTTGTTTGTTTGTTTGTTTTTTTAATGCTGCATGGTTCGTTTGATGATGAAGGTTGGCTTTAGACAGAAACTGCACTATTTCTATCAAATTTCCCACTCTTTTTATTGATCTGTTTGGAAAGGTAATCACTTTCACAATCCTTGTCTTACCTGTTTACACTTGCTCACTGCTTCCACCTCACACCTCCAGCATCACCAACATAAACTTTCCTTCTGTTTAATACAAGATCTGTGATGACTTGCTAATACTGATCACTGAAACCTGTCTTCGAAATGCTCCTTGTTCTGTTTACACAAAGAAAGCAAGTTACTTTCCTTTCCCAAACCTACGCGACAGGTTTTCTGAAACCTAATTGCGCGGTCACGACGCGCGAGTTCACAATCCCGGCCTCGTAATTAATCAAATAACTAAACCTTTCCCTTTTAGTATAAATTGCAAACTGGTGATGAAAAGATTTGCGTGTTCACTTTAGATAATGTGTCGGTTATATTAACTGTAATTCTTATTTTAAAATAATTTTCAAAAATCATTCAACAACAATAAAAAATAAAAATATTTCTAAATTGCACCTACCTCTGCTTTAATCCGAAGTTGTCACGCTGGAGTAACCAGTGGAGGTTGCTCACACGTGTGTGTGTGTGTGTGTGTGTGTTGAGATGGAAACACACTTAGGTACCTGTCTACCGGTTCATCCGCCCCGCCTGCTCTGACCCTATCCACCTCCCTCATAGATTTCTAAACTCCTACTCAGTACACTGTAGCTTCTTGATTCTCCAAACAAAACCTACATATGGAAACCCCTCTCTTTTTCTTTTAATACCCCTTCAATACCCCATGCGTAATGCCCTGAAATTGCAGGTGTGAAAAATTATGACATGGGCATAGTTTTTTTTTCAATATATTCAATTCAATTCAATTTTATTTGTATAGCGCTTTTTACAATAGTCATTGTCTCAAAGCAGCTTTACAGAAATAGAAACAGATATAAACAGTGAGAAACAGATAAACAGAGGTGTATATATGGTGTGAAATGTATAATACGCAGTGAATGGCCACTTTAGTAGGAACACCTGTACCCCATCTCACTTATTCAATTCAATTTGTATAGCGCTTTTAACAATGGCCATAAAGCAGCTTTAAAGAAATATCTAAATTGAGAACATAGATTTTAAATGTATGAATGTATCCCTAATGAGCAAGTCAGAGGCGACCGTGGCAAGGAAAAACTCCCTGAGACGACATGAGGAAGAAACCTTGAGAGGAACCAGACTCAAAAGGGAACCCATCCTCATCTGGGTGACACCGGATACTGCGATTATACCTAAATAATTCCCTTCTATAACCATTTACTACATGGTCAAAAAGTATAACTGTGTAACCAAGTGATTCATTACAATGTTCACATGAAGTCTATTTTGTTGAACTTAATCCACTGCTTTAGTCATCTATACAAACTGTGCATTCAAATTCATTTCAGTACAGATTTACACATATAGTGACATGTAGGGTGAGTTTATGAAACAGTATACTGTATGTTTGTATATATCTCTTCAGAGCTTGGTTATTGAATGGGTGCGGCTGTTGTATTTCAGGTTAATGTTTAAACCATCCTCATGTGCCTGAATGAGCAGAGACAAAGGGAACTTTGCTCCCGACCTCAAAATGCATTTTTAATTGAGCCACGCAGAAGAAAGCCTTAGCGTCACCTTAATGTGAAATGAATCTCATGATTCATCCATTAGCTCCTATCAAATCAACAGCCCAGAGCACAGATCTAAGACAACATCTTCCATGTCTGTGTAGTCACTGAGCACGTAACAGCCCTCTTACAAGCTGGAGATGAAAAGAATTTCAATCTTTTATAGTATTTGTGTCAGTTTGACTCTTTCTTGTGACTGAGGCTTCTACAGACCTTAAGCACGAGGGCATCTTCAGTGTACAGTTACTTGTCATTTTAAAAGAGAGCTCAATAATTTAAGAGTCCTGCATGACATTAATTACAACAACACTTACAGAAACGTCACACAAACTTCACATGTGAATAGTCACATGATACACGGTGTTTTATCTGTAATAAGATTGAATGGTAGTTAGAGCCTTATAATGCAAAGGTCATGATGTGGTTTTTAGACATGTAGGGTATTTCTATTTTCACATGTGGTGCTTGTGGCTTCATTTTTCACATATTTACATAAACACATGATGCCACATTTCCATGAATTCACATGGGCAAAACCTCACAAAATTTTATGATCACATTTTTCTGTAAGGAGAAAGACACCAGATACACGAAACAAGTTATTTACAATAAAATGTTTCCACATATGAAAAGCTATATTGAAAATACAGTTCCACTGGAAAATTTGGATAAGTCGCTATAAAAACAAGTTCAGCTGAGAAGAAGTTGGGACAGTAATTTAGAATTTAAAAAATGTAACTCCTAAAAAAATGTAACTGACCTAAATGTGTTCATGGATATACAGTGGTGCTTGAAAGTTTGTGAACACTTTACAGTGTAAAAGCGGATAGTTAAATTTGAGGAAACTAATTACCTCAAAATTTTTAAGTTGATAAATCAATTTCATTAAGCCAAATGCACTTAAATATAACAAAAAATTGAATGCAAACTTGTTATATTTAAGTGTATTTGGCTTAAAGAAATTGATTTATCAACTTAAAAATTTTTAGGTAATTAGGTTCCTAAAATCTTTTTGAGTTAAATGAACTTATCCAGTTTTACAGTGTAGAATTTTTTATATTTCTTCATAAAGATGACCTAAAACATCATCAGATTTTCACACGAGTCCAAAAAGTAAATAAAGGAAACCCAATTTAACTAATGAGACAAAAATATTATACTTGGTCATTTATTTATCGAGGAACATTACATATTGAGTAACTTATTGAGGAGATATTATGTATCTGTGAGTGGCAAAAGTACATGAACATAGCTTTCAGTATCTGGTTTAACCCCCTTGTGCAACAATAACTGCAACTAAACGTTTCCGGTAACTGTTTCTGTAACTCAGAAATCTCCTTTGTTTATGCCATGATATACTCTCACAAACATGTGTTGTGAAGATCAGACTTTGATAGACTTCTGTTCTTTAAATAAAACTTTTGCTTGTATTTTCTCATTTGTAAGTCACTTTGGATAAAAGTGTCTGATAAATTAATAAATGTAAATGTAGATGTAAAACTGGGTGCTCACTCACACCTGACTGTCATCCCACTGATTGAAATGTCACCTTCAAATTAAACTGCAAATCCTAGAGGTTCACATATTTTTGCAACTCACAGAATTAATAGTATATATAATATTAGATCATTTTCCTCAATAAATAAATGACAAAATATAATATTTTTTGTCTCATTTGTTTCATTGGGTTCTCTTTGCCTACTTTTAGGACTTGTGTGAAAATCTGATGATGTTTTACCTCATATTTATGCAAATATATAGAAAATATTGAAACTTTCAAGCACCACTGTAAATACCATTAAAGTGAACAGTCGAATGTGATTAGGTGACTGAACTGGAAACTACAAAATTGCACAGAAGATCTTCTTCTCTCTAAAGGGGTTTTCAGAGTTGGGCAAAGGAGAGATGAGCGGATCTTCTTTGGTGTGGGATTCACAGTATGACATCAGTTCAGAGGCTGCTTTAGACACCTGAAAACAAGAGATGTAAACTCAGCTGAGCAAACAGATCACATGCACTCAGTAAGCCTTTTATTAGATACACCTACCTTGTATCTACACTCAATAACCATTTATCAGGTACAGCTATATTCATATATAGAACATTTTGTAGATAAATTTTAATTTACAATTGACTGTAGGCAAGCTGATGCTATACAATGCTTCAGCCACCCTATGTATCATCTATCCTTGGAAATGGATCATCACAGACCCATAACTAAGCAGATGTTATTTAGATGTTGTAGCATTTTAAGCATAGCAGAGATAGTAACAGGGTTGCGTATGTGTTGCTGATGTGAGTGTATCAGGCACATTAACACTGCTGAAGGACTAAAAAACTATTATCACAATTTGTGCATGGAAAGATTATACTATATTATTGTTGTCTAAAATGCAGTATGTGTTTAACACAACATATAAACCCCAACAGCACTGCAGCACACTCATACCAGCATGACACACACACACACACACACACACACACACACACACACACACACACACTAAGCACA
>JAOUWY010000035.1:15550713-15561484 GCA_025728095.1 Prietella phreatophila
ATATAGTTTCCAGTAAGCATCTTGATAAACAGACTTACAGATCCTTCCACAGCTGAGGAGCGAGGCATCTTTCTGGCCTGAAAAAATAAGCCAGAGCTTATTAATATAATAAACATTTCAGATTTGTTTACACGTTAATGAGTTAAAAAGTGCTGCCTAACTTAGCAAACTAGCTAACCAGTCATGTTATAATTTAAATAAAGGTTTAACAGGTGCTTTTTCACTTCAATGGGAAATTATGTTCACTGTAAGGTTCAGCGCATCCGAGTGACGTAATCAAACCAAATCCACACTAAAGAGCTCAGTCCTCAGCTACCAGCGCTAGTTAGCACAGCTAGCCAGTTTGCTCGTGACACAGCTGAACAAATCTGGTTATCTTACCGAGTTAACAAGGATCTCCTCTCAGATCCGTTCAGACTCGTGTGATCTCCAATTCGGTCCTCTCTCCGAGTTGATATGACTCTCTGTAGTCACAGGAGTGTCAAACAGTATTACTAATAAGTATGAACATTCATGGATGTAGCCTGCATCTCCTTCCAAACAAATCTCTGTGGCGTTCTCCCAATGGTTTCTATGGTTACAAGTAACAATATCACGTGGGTTAGTGATGAAAATACCGCTATCGTTATATAAGTGGAATTGTTTCAAAAAAATCATTTCAATTGAAAATAGTCGAACACGTCGGAAATGAGATAATATTTCGAAGAGACGTGACATAGGGTTGTAAATAAATATTTATAATTTGTAACTCCTAACAGGTGCGCTTGGATAACCGCTACAACCCGGACTGCTTACTACAGTACTAAATAGTATGCCAACTACTTTGCCTTTACGTTACATTAGTACTATTTTGGTGTACTATTTAGTACGCTAGTATGAAAGCGTGCTCTTTGCCTTCCCCTGCTGGTTGAATTTATGTTTTTCTAGCTTTATGACTATATTGATTTTACTGAAAGAATTTAAACCCAATGGCACAAACTGTACACCTTTTCAGAATCGTTTTGGAAAGATATTTTATTTTAATAAATGATTCTACATTAATAGAATCATAAACATGGTGGGATGACATGGTTGAGTGTCAATTCATTTGTTCCTAAGAACAGGGGCAGCAGACAAGGGCTGTCTGAGGGGCAGGGGTGAAAAAAAATAACAAGGGCACCTCCTCCTAGAGAATATTTTCTCATACAGAGGGCACTTCATCTCATTTTTCCACATGTAGGGAAGCTTACAGAGCACTGCATCTTCTGTCATCATATTTACTCCACTATAAGGACACTGAAAGGAAATTCTCTTATATTATGTACCCTTTTATATTATGAACTGCTATCAAATACCTATGATGAATGTATTCATTTAATGACCTCTTTGAATAAGCTGATCAACGGCTATCCTTGATTATATTATTATGTATTTCCGTGTCAACATGACACGGGACTCATTCTGTATCATGACTATGTGCTGTGTGTTTTGTCTAAATCTGACACCGTCCATGTCCACGCACTGCTGTTATCAATGTGTACAATGGGTATAAATACTTCTGTTTTGAATGAATAAATCTGACGTCTCTGTGAGCATGCATGTGTCAGTGTGTGTTCACTTGGGCTTCCCAGATATCTGAAACGCTCTGAGGAAAACCACACTTTCTAGCTCACAGCAGCACAGAACTAAAAGTTAATAGAAGTAAATAATTGTAGAATAGGCTAAAGAAAGCATGATGGAGATCTGGAGACATAAAGCTGAGATTCCTGAGATGAGTGGAAATCTAACAGACACTTTCACATTTTATCTACCAAAGGTGCCAAGTGTTTTTTTTTTTTTAATTATATTAATTAATGCATTAAATACTGTTACTATATGCAGGTATTTTGTCAAAATGGTACACATGGACAGGCTTGCTATTTACTACAGAATTATGTGGAAATTTACAGAATAAAGAGCTCTATGGCTGTGAAAAAATGGTCAAAATATTCCTGCGCATATTCAAATATTGAGCCTAATATTCAGATTGCTGTGATTAAAGACGTCTACCCCTGATCTAGGTTTATAGATTTACAAATAAACCACACATGTATTTCACACAGCTTCCGAATATTACCGCATTCGATTTTGCTGAAACAATTAAATATAGAAATGTAAAAGTTGATCAGTGAGCCGAAGTAGTCATGCGACCACCTACAGTCCTCTCTGAAAATATTGGAATGGCAAGGCCAATAATATTGAAAATATTATTATTATTATTTTACTGTACAGGTGCTGGTCATATAATTAGAATATCATCAAAAAGAGACCATTTAAAGGCCTTTGCAGGTGTTTTGAGTTAATTAGCTGATTAGAGTGTGGTACCAGGCCTTCAATATTGAACCTTTTCACAATATTCAAATTTTCTGAGATACTGATTTTGGGGTTTTCATTAGTTATCAGTTATAATCATCAAAATGAAAAGGAATGAACACTTGAAATATATCAGTCTGTGTGTAATGAATGTATACATTATACTAGTTTCACTTTTTGAATGGAATTACTGAAATAAATCTTTTCAAACTTTTTGATGATATTCTAATTAAATGACCAGCACCTGTAGACTGAAGATATTTGGGTTTGAGGTGAAAAGATGGATATGAGGAAAGAGTTTAGAATTTCAGCTTTTATTTCCTGGTATTTATGTGTAGATGTGTTAAAACATATAGAACATTTTATATCAGATCACCCGACTTTTAGGTGAGCAAAAATATTTCAACATGTGACTGACAAGGTGTTTCTTGTTAGCCAGGGGTGTCTTGTTAGATTGATTGTTTAAACAATAACTAGCTCTGAACATCTACTCAGCCAACATGAAGATCAGAGAGCTGTCTATGGGAGAAAAGCAAGCCGTTTGGAAGCTGAGAAAAAGATGGAAAGTCTCTCAGAGGCACTGCACAGACATTGGGCATAGACAACACAACAATTTGGAATATCCTGAAAAAGAAAGAAAACATCTCAAAGTTTGATCTCAAACCCAAATGTCTTTGGGTTCTGCACAAGTAAATGAATTGGCCTTGCCGTTTCAATAGTTTAGAAAGAGGACTGTGCATACAAATACTCACTTGACATCATGACAAGGTACGATGTAATTTATAGCTAACCTTTCAATAAAACAAAACGCATCAACATCGTCTCAGTGCAAAGAACAAATTAAATGTGTGATAAGGATCAACACGACAGATGCTCAAGAGGACCGTTTTAATTCAGAACAGAAGTTTGTTTATTGATACAAAACTGTCAAACCAAATATTTTCACAAGAACAACAGTGTATAGTAACAAAATTCTAAAAATATATCATTTTACTTAATTATAAACCCCAGGAGTTTTGTAGTGTGTAGAATAAATTCAGCATTCAGCACATTCGCCTCCCTGCTTAGTCAGTTCAAGACAACACTGTCGAATTCACATGCGATTTCTATGATAAATGTAAAGCAAAACATCCAAAACAGTTGAATTTGGGTTGGCTGAAATCATTTCGCAGTATTTTTTAATGCGCAAGAACACACAAAAAAGATAACCAAAACTGAACATATTCAAGCATATTCAGTAGACTGATTCTAGGTACTGTTCGACATACCACGTATCATTTTTCAGCAAAAGGATAGCACTTCATTTTTAATGCTCATGATCATTAGATTAATCAGGATGCACATCCAATAAGATATTAAAACACGGGATTTTTTTTTGTTCTTCCGAGTATTTGTCATCGTTATTTTCCACACAGATATAGCTTCTTTTTTTTTATTTAAAAAAATTTCCTTTGAAAACAAATATTTCCAAATACTGTGCCACAGTTTTTTCATTTGTAATATATTAAAACATTTACTTTTGCTATTTGATTCGTTTCACATTCAGATTCACAATATTGAAGTTTAAATTTCTAGTTAGCAATAACAACTCGGCACATAGACACTTCTTGGGCACCTAATTCACTTAGTCAAAATAACATCAACATAAGTGCCTTATACATTGCACATCTTTTCGGAATTTTATCAGTAGTTAATTTCACGGTTACTGGTTACACACAGAAGCTGACCTTCCAGTAGTAGATTACGCAGTGGTCGCTAGTGATGTTAATAAACACTGCCACTTATTCTCACATTTACTTACTGATCACTAACGGATGAGTCACCAAGGCTCTAGATTCAGCTGATTATACAGTACAGATGAATGCAAAATTTATCAATTTAACTGTAAGACCCGAGGCCCAGTAATGCCTTACTCTCTTCAAATAACACATAATGTGGCATTAAAACTGATCTGGAAAAAAATACATCAATAAAATATAGAATAAAAGTGTCATGAACGTTTTATGAACTCACAAATAAGGAGGCACTGATTCCACCACTGTCACAGCTGAGTATCGGCCAAAACCCACAGCATTTTCACTTAGTGTTGGTGTTGCTGTTATGGTGCGTCATTTGCTATTGATTTCTGTCAAATGCAAAAGAATGATCCTCATTGTCATTCAGTATCACATGTAAACACATCACAGATAAATATATAGTCACTAGCAACTTCATTAGGAATGCCCGGACCCCTGCTCATTCATGCACTTGTCCAATCGGCCAATTGTGTGAGGCAGTGCAGTGTATACAGTAAGGCAGATACAGGTGAACAGCTTCTGTTAATGTTCACATCAAACATCAAAATGGAGAAAAATGTGATTTCAGTGATCGTGACCATGGCATGATTGTTTGTGCCAAACGGGCTGGGTATTTCAGAAACTGCTGATCTCCTGGGATTTTCACAAACAAGTCTCTAGAGGTGATGTGAAAAGCAAAAAACACCAATGAGGGACAGTTCTGGGGGCAGAAACGCCTTGTTCATGAGAAAGATCAGTGGACAATAGCCAAACTGGTTTGAGCTGACAGAAAGGCTTTGATAACTTAAATGAGCACTGTTTATCAGCAGCGGTGAGCAGAAAAGCATCTTAGAACACACAACCTTGAGGTGGTAACAACAGTAGAAGAACAGGAATCTGAAGCTGGAGTAGGTACGCATTCACCAAAACTGGCCAGTTGAAGATTAGAAAGAAAATTCTAGTCTGAACCGTCCAAAATCTGATCTTCAACTGTCCAGATTGGGGGAGTCTGTACCCACTGTAGCCTCAGATTCCTCCTCCACAAACCGATGTGGTCTTCTGCTTTTGTAGTCCATTTGTCTGAAGGCTTGACATACTGTGCTTTCTGAGATTATCCTCTGACTTCTCTCATCAACAATGTTTCTGCCGCTCACTGGATGCTTTTGCACCATTCTGTGTGAACTGTAGAGACTTGTGTGTGAAAATCCCAGGATCAGCAGGTTCTCAAACTAGCCCACATGGCACCAGCAACCATGCCATGGGCAAAGTCACTATATATTCTACATATATACACACTACATTGGTGTGCGAGTGTGAATGAATGGGTGAATGAGAACCAGCGTAAAGCGCTTTGGAATCGGTATACAATAACAATGGCCGATACTCAGTGTTAGATCAGTGCATCCCTACATGTCAACACAAGCTTAGCCTCAGTGAGACCATTTGCACATCAGGGAGAAACACAACAATATTCAAACGTGAGAAATTCATGTACATACTACAGGTCTATAGCAGTTTGTCAGTGGTCTGGATAGATCATTAGATGTGACAATATATATTTTAAAACACTGAAGACCATTGCAGAAAACACACATAATATGAAAGTGGCAGTTTGCCATTCCTTGAAACAGTGCAGTGTGGCTGGGTAAAAAATTATGCTCTGACATTTAATGGTCAAATCATACACGTACCATCAAGTGTATATCTTTTGTACCTTTAGTATGTATTTTTATTCATGTGGAGTACCTTTGAATAGCTTTTAGAGTCACGCTTTAAAGGTACATTAGTGGTCCTCAAGGTCGATTTATGTACCAGAAATGATTTAAATACTATATTCACATTTCCAGGTACAAAACATGTCCCCTTGATGGTACCATCCCAGCAACAAGGAAATGTACAGTTTGGTACCTTTATTTCTGAACATGAAATTTCCCTGGATATTGAAAATATGTTAAATTCATAATTACCTTTCCCTCTAAATAGACAGAAGATGGCTATGACTAAATCCTACAGTGGAATTAAATATGGTATACGCTAATGTATTTGTTTGTTACCACGACTGGCCCAGAAGTGCCGCTATAGTACATTCACAGAAAGAAGAATAAAAAAAAAAAAACCCCATACCCAACCGTTAATATCCCCTAGTGAAACGCGTGTGTGGTAACTGAAAAGTCAGCAGTAACGAAACAGCTTATTTACATTTATAGCTATACATACATTTTACTGGAGCCTCAGAAGACATTGCATTGGTGTAACACCGTGTTTCTCAAAGTGGGATCCAGGGACCTCTGGGGGGTTTGTGAAGCACTTGACAGTCCCTCCAGGTTTTAGCGATTTCAGAAATTAATGCAAAATGAAGCAAACTCCACACTATTTGGAGGAGCCTGCAATTTTTCAAAGTTAACGCAGATTTTCAACAGATTTGGGCCAAGATATGTAACGTCATCACAACGTGCATTCAGTCAAAGTCCTCTTTGATTCACGTGAGCCTAACATCAGTATAGCTGAAGGGTCTCATTTACCAACAAACTGTGAAAGATCGTGCGAAAGGATTGCAATGCGATTGCAATTTCGGCAATTCAAAACGCTCTGCAAATTGCATGGCAACTTCTGAAAATAAATAATAATAACCTACAGTAAAATCGAGCATTTCTGGCAATCACAAAAAAATAAAAAGCTTTGTGAAATCCTGTATGGACTGACTTGATTTGAATTGGTTTAATTAAAACTTCAGTAACTCAAAAACATCAACATAGTTTTCATAAAAAATATGCTCTGTGAGTGTCCAGTTCAAGAATAAAAAGCACTGTTTCCAATAAATAGGCAAAATGTTAATATTTGAATTGTAATATAAACCTGTACTGAGGCAGTTAGTGGATTTATTTATTTACTTTTTTACATCTAAAGAGGTCCCTGGTTTGAAGTTTGAGAACCCCTGGGGTAACAGATCTACGTGTGTGTTAAAAAGCTCCTCTCCGGCATTGAGCACTAAGTGGACGCGTGGGCAGTAATAAGAGCACCATGTGACTAACACAGACCAAGGCTAGTGTTACAGCTGCACACATCTGAAGGAAGACCATGGAACCATCCAGCTCAGCACAACGGTCTACTGTGCATAAGAAAGAAGATGGCGATGAGGCTGTATAGTGTACCTTCGCCACACTGTGAACAGCGCAGAACTCATTTTGCAAATGCATCATGGAGATTTAGTGTAAATAAAAACATATTAAAAAAAGAAAGGGATAAAAGTTATTTTCTTGTCAAAAGTCATCATACATGAATACAATCCCAAAATCACACATCACATTTGAGTTATGTCTCGATTCTCAACACAGATTTTGTAGATTTTCATGAGCATTCGTTTGAAAACACATCTAGAAGATACTTATGTTTAAGCCCCATCTACTCCACCTTATGAAGTCAATCATGATTAAAACTAAACCAGTGTAACCAGTGATTCATCCATCCATCCATCCATATAGCTTGGGCAAAAGATGGGGTACCAATCCTAAAACACTACAGAAAATTTGGAAATGCCAATCAGCCTCCTTTGGAGGAGGAAATTGGACTTCCAGAGGAAACCCCCGAAGCGCGAGGAGAACATGCAAACGGGGACATGGCGGAGGAAGGATTCGAACCCCAAACCACGGAGGTGCGAAGTAAGCGTGCTAACCACTAAGCTACCGTGCCCCCAAGAATGATTCATAAGCATTATAAAAAAAAATTGTGAGTATGCAAATTGAGATGCATTATTGCTACATGAACATTGTAAAGACACAAATGAGTTCTTAATTGTAATATAAGGAACTGTAAATATATTTAATTAATCCATTCATCATTTCTTCATTACATGTGTCCTTTTCACAATCGTTGTAAATCTGGAGCTGGGTAACACGGTGTAAGGTAGGAATACACCCTGGATAGGATGCCTATCCATTGCACACACACACTTACACACACCTAGGGGCAATTTAGTGTAGGCAGTCTACTAACCAGCATGTTTTTCAGAAGTGGGAAGAAACCGCACAAAACTCAGAATATTTGTAATGTTAATATTTCATTGTGCCGTTTATGTACGATGAATTTTGACATGAAAACACTTCCACAGATAAGGCTAGTGAGATGTGATTTGTAAAGCAAAGAAGTGAAAGTAGCACCCGATTATAGACATGCACATGCAGCCTACACATTTGCTTTGCACCTGAAGCGGTTTTAGCACGCAGCTAGAGTCACACCACCACTATGACTATAGCTGTTCAAAACACTACTAAGTTGGTAAACCACAGTGTATTGAACAAAGTATTCTATTAATGGCATGAGACTAACATGCAGTTATCAAACTGAACCATGAACTAAAAAGCGGAATAAAACACTTGGAGGTGTGCTGTTATACTATTGGAAAACAATCAGTGTGTTTTATTCCTCTTATACCACAGCAATTTGACCGTGATGAAATATTTTTTGATTAATTAAACAACACGCGACTTAGTTACATTTGATGTTGTGAATACATTTGAGCAGCTATACAGTTATTCCCTAAACCATGTCTCTTTTTCTCGACGATAATAAGAAACCTTGACGAGCAAAGTCCTCTATTCTGAAGACTTTCACAAGATCGAAAACTTACAAAGCGCTGATGCTTTGTAATGCATTTACAGGTTTTTCTTTGTTAAATATGATTAGATTGTTACCAGATTGTTATTTCGTCTTACATTACACAGAGCGTTTCTACCTGTCGAACGTACACGTTAATGTGAACCTGTATTTTGCATGGTGCTAAGCAACCTACTGACCAATCGAGAATTCAACAATGCTGTGGTATAAACGTCCTTAACCTGTCCTACACTCCGTGTCCATGTGCAATAAAAACACATGAAGAAAAGTAAACAAAGACATAATGCACAGTGATGAAAAAACAAACAAAAAAAGGACAATAACTTAAACGGTCACCATGGACACGTGCTGGAAAGCAGCTTAGAAGCTCTTCCCTGGAGCCGAAAAAGACATCGTTAGTCATTGACGTTTGCTATAACAGCTACCTAAACCAAACACGCTACAGCTGCAGAGATATGTTCGCTCGATAAGCTGAATTTGCTTGTTCTTTCCTAGCTTAATACATTTCATGATATGTTATTATATGATAAAGTTAGCTGTTTCTGAAAATGTGCTAGATATGTAGCTAGCAACCGAACGTGTTCGTTCACAGTCAAACCTCACAGCGGATTTTGTTATAATGGAGGACGGTGCGGAAAAGGATACACACGCCGAGATCCCCAGATTAAGCAAAAATTAAAATTAAAATAATGTTACAAGTCTCGTAGGAAACGATAAGGAGAACCAAACAGAATGCTGACTGAGCCTCACATCTCTCAGGGACTCCATACAGGAACGGTATGTGGAATGTGTGTGGATATTAAAGGAGCGCTCTCCAGGTTCTCAGGCTCTTCATGGCCCTCCATCAGGATCTGAAGACGTGCACGGCACGCACCACGTACTGTCGACAGATGGGACACTCACTCATGCGCTTGCCACACTTGCTACAGGTCACCATGTGGCCACATTCCAGCAGCACGCAGTCGATGGGCGAGTCCATGCAGATCTTACACAGGTTCTCCTCCTGGCCACTCGGCTCGGCTGGTTCCGCTACTGACACAGAAACACGCACGTTTTTATTGTACTACATTATGCACAGCTCATTATAAACTTTATTCAACATTGGGTACAGTAACTTTGCTCTTGTGATACAAGTAATACATACCTGTGCCTGACTCGTTTTTAGTGTTTGAAACTGCAAATAAACAAGCAACAAGCAAGTAAGCAGTTTATCAATCACCAAAATGACTACTACCAATACATTTTCTGGATTAGAAGACTTTTTAAATTAGCTCAATTGTAATATGTATATTTCTTAGCATTTTTAAGGAAGACATGATATTTAGCAGTTACAGTAAAATAATATGAAACAGAGTCAGATGCTGCGTCCCAATTCTTCTGCTATCTGTCATAAATAGTATCCAAGATTAGAATTAGCGTGTCCCAAACCGTAGTATGTTGAAATGAGTATCCCAAAGGTACCCGGATGGTCTACTATCCAGCTCTACTATCTACTACGGTCACTGAAGCAAAAGCGTAGTGGATGAAAAAAGTTTTAATGTCTTTCAATGAAAACATTTATTTCTTAATGTATTTGATGTAGAAGCTCTAGATACAAATATGACTGTTTGTATACAATTTTTTTTGTTTGTTTACACCTGACCATCACACCCATGTGCTTTTTGAACATCCCATAACCTCCACTAGTCTGTGAAGGCTTTCCACTAGATTTAGGAGCGTGGCTCTGGGGATTTGTGCTCATTCAGCCACAAGAGCATTAGTGAGGTCAGGCGAGAACGTCTGGTGTGCAGTCAGCGTTCTGGTTCATCCCGAAAGCATTCAGTGGAGTTGAGGTCAGGGCACTGTGCAGACCACCCGAGTTCATCTACTCCAAACTTGGCACACCATGTCTTCATGGAGCTCGCTTTGTGCACAGGGGCATAGTCATGCTGGAACAGGTTTGAACCTCTTAGCTCCAGTGAAGGGAAAATTGTAATGCAATAGTAAATAATGACATTCTAGACAATTGTGTGCTTCCAATCAGTCAGTACGTTTACATGGACAACAATAAT
>JAOUWY010000035.1:15569090-15589733 GCA_025728095.1 Prietella phreatophila
ACCCACTCTGGATCCATCTGACATCGCCAACTAACGACCGGTATCGCTTCGGTCTTTTCTTTCTAAAATCCTTGAACGCACTACAATCAACTTGATTCAACTTGTACGTCTACAATCAGCTGTCTCTCTATCTCTCACAGAACAACCTCCAGGATCCTAACCAGTCTGGGTTCAAAGCGGCACATTCCACAGAAACTGCCCTTTTGGCTTTCACTGAGAAGCTACATGTTGCTAGATAAGACAACATGTCATCAGTCCTCATCCTCCTTCACCTTTCAGCAGTGTTGACTCTCTTGTCCACCCTCATGAGTCTCAGAATTCATGGTGCAGCATGGCAGTGGTTTGCTTCCCACCTGGAAGTTCGCTCATACCAGGTAATGTGGACGGGATCCACATCTGTTGCCCGTAGGCTCTTTACTGGAGTCCCACAAGGCTCACTACTTGGTCTTCTTCTGTTCTCACTCTATATTCGATCTCTTGGTGAGGTCATATCCTCACATGGGTTCTCATACCGCTGCTGTGCAGATGACACTCAACTCATCCTCTCCTTCCCTCCCTCAGATCTTCTTGTTTCTGCTCAGATCTCAGCATGTCTGGCAGACATCTCATCATGGATGGCAGATCATCAGCTGAAACCTACTTCCAGCAAAACTGAACTGCTGTTCATCCCAGGTGATTCATCACCGTGTCAGGATCTTGTGATCTTACTGGACAACTCTCTGATCTCACCTTCGGTTACTGCACGCAACCTCCAGTTAACTATGGACAATCAACTGTCCTTTTCCTCCTTTTCCACAGTTACGGTCCAAAATCTAGTGGAAAGCCTTCCCAGAAGAGTGGAGTATATTATAACAGCAAAGGGACTAAATCTGGAATGAGATCTTTAAAAAGAACATATGGATGTACCGGTCAGGTGTGTAATTGCTAAATTAGTATGCTTAAAACTGACCTATACATTTTAAGTAAACATACAGAGGCCACTGGCATTTTTCCATTAAGAATAAAAACACCAGCAGCTTTTAAACAGCACTTCTATAAACTTCAGTTGGGGCCAGGATAAAGCGGTTACTAAAGATGCATTAATACGTGAAAAATAATCTAAATATTTCAACATAGAAATACTTACAGAATACTATAAACATATAAACTGTCATTTCAGTTTTTATATTGAACCACTCTTTGAATGGATAGTTTTTGTGTGCTCATCCTAAACAAATTAGCACAGTCTAAGTATCCCACAAAGCACACACACACACACACACACACACACACACACACACATATCAGATAACCTCACTTTTGGTAGGAAAATGGAATGAAAGTTAACCTCCAGCTTCAACAAATAGACACATAGGCGATTGTGTGTTTATCACCACCAGGGTGTGCTGCTTGATGGTAAACCTCTATTTTCCTCCTAAACGCTAAAGAAGTTCCTTCAGTGTGGTGATGCTACAGTCACCTTGCTCCTCATCAGTCACAGCTACTATTAGTTAATTAGCTAGTCTCGTTTATTTTGTTACTGTCCTACTATTTCACCACACTGAAAATGTACATAATATAACCAAGCCAATGACCTCTACAGGTAAATTTAAAAGATTACCAACTGACCAGGGGGGCGCACGGTGGTTTAGTGGTTAGCACGTTCGCCTCACACCTCCGGTCTCTGCTGGGGCCATGTGTGTGCATGTTCTCTATGTGCTGCGGGGGTTTCCTCCAGGTACTCCGGTTTCCTCGCCCAGTCCAAAGGCATGTATGCTAGGTGTCTAAATTGTCCATAGTGTATGAATGGGTGTTTGAGTGTGTATGTGATTGTGCCTGCGATGGATTGGAACCCTGTCCAGGGTGTACCCGCCTTGTGCCCGATGATTCTTGGGATAGGCTCCAGGTTCCCCGCGACCCTGACGAAGGAATAAGCGGTAGAAGATGGATGGATGGATGGACAACTGACCAGACGTACCATCACTTTCTCCACCATGATGGAATAGCAAAATCCTAGTAACAAGTCGGAAACTCTGACATCAGAATGGTTTATCAATTCGCCACATTTGAATCACTGCAACAGTAAATGTTTTTAAAACAGTCTTTAGATTGATTGTTTGATTTTTATAAATCATTTTGGCTATTTGTCTTGCAGAAGCTTTAAATAATTAATTTAACATTAAGTGTTCCCTACCCCATTCGGCTACATAAAGTTCTTATTGCAGCTGGTGTTATAAAACAAAATAAAAAGGAACCTTCAACAAGCATCAACAATGTTTTCAGTTTTGTAATTGCTGAACAGATCTTTTCCCTGGAAGATCTTTTCTGAAGAAATTCTGCTCAGACCTCTCAACCCAGGTTGATTGTATTTCCTCTTTTGTCTGTGACTCACACACTGTGAGAATGGCAAAGAAAAATACATATCTTCTGTATCAAACACAGTTGAGCAAAGGGACAATTAAAAGCGTTCAAAATGAGCTGCTAGACTGTATGCCGTATGTTGTCGCCTCTCACTGGGTTGCTCTAAAATTTTACCAGAAAACCTGTACCATAAGTCAAGTGTGACAGCCTCCACCCCACCAAAATCTATGGTTATGAGCCACTGTTGTTTGAAAGTAACCCAATTCCTTGTCACACTGGAGGTCATTATGGCAGAGGTTAATGACCTCCCAGTTCTTTCAAATCTCTTGCACATGCTGCTCCTCCTGATGTAGCATGCTAATAAAATTATCCGGAGAGAGCAAATCCAGCTGGCTACTGCTGTTGGATGTTGGCCGTTTGGTCTGTTTGGCACACAGAATTGTGGTACTGTGAAAGGGAAGGACAGCCAACTGAGATCTGAGCAGGAGACCAGTGTGCAGATGTTGATAAAGAAGTAGAGAGACCCTACGAGTAGGACAGCAGCGTCCAGTTGAGTCAATATAAAGCAGCTGCCAGGCCTCCATTAGTGACTCATCCCCTCCTGACCATGAAGACTGCTTCCAAATGTTGTGTTGACTCCTCTGTCATTTTTATTAGATGATGGTAATACTGATGTATGTAACTGCTGGACAGATCTTTTCCTAGGAAGTGTAGTTCGGCTGAATTTCCCCTTCTTTTCTCAGTGGTATTACCGCAAGGCACGACCATTCACATTTGAACAATTGCATTTGTAGAGACACATTTGCTCTTGCATGCTTTCAGTTTGAGTGTGAGATGGAATCATACCAGCATTCCTGTGCTCAAATAAGGCATGAGTCCTACACTTGAGCTAGCATTTGTCTGCAACAAAAAGGCAAGGCAGCATTGAGACTGCTATAGACTCAGCATGTAGGTATTTATATCACTCCATTACAATCTTTTTTGAACAATTGTGTTCAAATTCATTACAGTGATAGTGATGTAGAACATACATTTGGAGGAACATTAGGTCTATAGAAGTTAGGTCTATACATGCCACTATCTCTATTTGTACAATTATCACTTTAAATGTTAAAAATATTCATATCTGTTTCTGTATTTAAACCAGAAGTGGGTGTTTTATTATTAATATTAAATTTGAAGCCCTCCACTATGTCCCCAGAAAAACCTGGAACACACTTGTCAAAATCCAGAGTTAGAAATGTCAACACTGTTTGTCGGTTCTGACTAGGACTGTTCCTCAATCTCAGCTACATTACTCATAATTACTCATAATAAAGTCAAAGTTGAACTAGAGATGTGTGCGGGACGTTTTTTGTTTTTTATTTTAGTTATTATTTTTTGTTTGTGCCTGCTTACAATCACTCATACTGAATTTATTTGTTTATATTGCCAAAATACTGTATTAAACCAAAATTTATTTAAAGATTGGAAAAACCTCGGCTAATCTTTTTTCCTGTCTAAACTACCCCGTGTTAGGAGCCTTTGCCCACTGTAGTCTCAGATTCCTGTTCTTAGCTGAAAGGACTGAAACACGATGTGGTCTTCTGTTGTTGTAGTCTATCTGCTTCAAGGTTTAATGGATTATGTGCTTTGAGATGCTTTTCTGCTCACCATGGTTGTAAAGAGTAGTCATTTGAGGTAATGTAGCCTTCCTGTCAGCTTGAACCAGTCTGGGTATTCTCCTCTGACCTCTCTCATCAACAAGGAGTTACTGACCGCAGTATTTCCCACTCACAGGATGTTTTTTGTCTTTCGCACCATTCTGTATAAACCCTATAGAGTCCAGAAATACACAAACCATGTTTGATATGAACATTAAGTGTGACTTACAATTCTATTTTTGTCATTTTATCCACCAGGCTGCAAAATAAAAGCACCAACAAATCTTAAGAAGTAAGTTTTATTAATCACAAACATTAGCTACTGTTCAAGAATTCACACAGGATTTGCACCAGACTAAAATCAATGCAAGGTGAAAAATGAAGATTCAGGATTCAAAAAGGGCAAAATATTTCACTGTAACCTAAACTGACAATTAAACGTCCTTCGTCAAGACCCCGGTGCAGGAAATTACAGAAAGAGAAAAATGTCCTTTATTCAGTATGTATTTGGTAAAGCTTTGTAGTCTATATGAACATATTCTCACTTCGCTCAATTCCTGTCGTTAACTCAACACTCCATTAAACTCATGTATAATGTAACACATGTTTTTACACTGCCATTATCAAAAGTGTCTTCTTGGAACACCACTTCACTCTATATTTAGGCACTAATACAATATCCAAGCTCTATTTCTACTTCACTGGCAAAAAAAAAAAAAAGGTAGTCAATAAATCAGCACACAACAAGATTGAAATCTATTTACAAACAACCAGAGTTGGATATGTGCTGTATATCAGAATACCCTATCATTCCTCTCAAACACCTGTTGTGATTTATACAAATGTTATAAAATTGATTAGAAAATCAGTCAATTTGAACAGTGATGTGTCCAATTAGACGTCACAGTATATAACGAGTCACTATTTATATAGAACACAATAAACATTATCTTTATCATAGGACCACACAGAAAGGCACTCAAGAGGAATGATTAATGTTTCTTAGAGTAAGTAATCAACTCAAATATGGAAAAGAAAAAGACAAGTCAATTAAAACAAAACAAACCCAAAATGGTTTTCGTTACTTATGAACTGTATTCGCGGGGATTGTACTTTGAAAATCATAAAATGTATGTGACATTTAGTGTGAATTGTGGTTCATTCTGATACAGGAATCAAATGCAGCCTGTAAGGCAGATCCTCTCTCTCACATGATTAGTTCACCTGAAATTGTGAAAAGAGTGTCATATTTGCCTCTTCTTTTCCTCTTCATACCTAAAACTGAACTAAATGTATTTTATTCCCACATGAGGGAAGGTACAAATGAATCAACATACAACCATCGCAGATTTTTATTAGCCAAACACAAAAACCCTGTTTTATTTTCTTTTTTTCTTATTTTCTCAAGAAGTAAAATACCAATAGGGAAAAGTAAGAGAAATAAACCCCACTATCTTGCCAGTATATTCACTATATACATGATCAACAAGGACACTTAAACTCAAGGATATGCAGCTCTGGCTGTTTACGGTGTTTTCTGCTGGATTAAAAAAGGAAAAAAAAAGACTCAAAGTCTAAGACTATCTACAAAAACTAACATGGAACCCTAGCTAAAACTATTCAGCCTGCAACAGTAAACTAAGTAGGTAAGACCTTTGAAAATATTATCAGTGGATATGACACAGAATTTCAAACTGGGCTGGATTTAACTGGGCTGGATTGCTTGGGGGTGCAGACAAAATGCCAAGATCGTTTGACGGTAGATTGTGTCTTACACAATCATGAAATCAATCATTTTATTATTATTTTTTCACACTTTTTTCCAAAAGTTAAAAAAAACAAAAAACAAAACAAAACAAAAAAAAGTTAAGTGGTTCACCTGGCCTGAACGAAACGAGGCAGCAGGCTGCATTTGTCCCATATTTAATATGAATTAATACTAATATTTACATTGAATTAATATAATGTGTTATGTTTTTAATTAATGCATTTAGAAAAAAAGGATTAAAAAAATAGCCCAATCCAGCACCCCCCCTAAACCTGGCCCTGATTTCAATCTCAAATGAGAGCATCAACAGATGTCAGAAATTTAGAAGTGATTTATTTAGAAAAACTACAGAGTGGTCAAAATGATTAGCTTCTTTCAAACACCAAATTGGTCTATAAAATATACTGGCTTCCATGTTAGTAACTTTAAAAAAAATTTCTTAAAAAAGTAAACCTCTAAGCATTTCAAAATATATTCTATCAAAAAAATATTCTGACACATTTAAACTGGTACAAAACAAAAATGATCAAAAAACGAAAAGCAATTTAAAGCAAAAAAAGAAAACGACAACAAAAAAAACGTTACACAATTCGGCAGAATTCTGACTAAAAAGAAAGCAAAGTGAAGAAATGAGTCAAAAAAATTGGTTTAAAGAGGAAAGACTTCAGTGGTCTTATGGAGATTAATGCTTCTGGGTGGAAACGAGACTTTTTTTGTCCGCTTTGGAAAATATGAATTGTGTTGTAGCAAATGCGCTGTGATGTAAACCATGTCCTGGCAAAGCTAAGAGTCTTTTTCCTCAGTGTGTTTGTCCCTCATTATCTACAAGGTATTGCGCTAATGACTCCATTAATGTATTTCAGGGTAATTTGTCGTCTCTCCCTGATTTTAGATGACGAATGATGATTTGTGTTTGAAATCGCCCTGAAAGAGAGGAAGTCACAGTGAGCAAATGGTGTGAGAGGGCTTCAATGTTTTATAGAATAATCTGCGAGGAATTAATTAACCAGTTCACCTCATCATCTGTTCGGATGTAATCCACTCCCTCAGCCTTTCCTGGTGCTTTGTAACTAGAAAAAAAAAGATGAAGAAAAAGATAAACACAGATAAGGTTTAACTTTAATACACAGGTTCATTTGAATAACCATGCTGCATCAATTATTATTTAAAACGTCTATGGAATTGTAGTCATTTCTCTATCATAAGCTTCTCCGTTCACAGAGTTTCTGCGTTTCAGTAGGAGGACTCATCTCATAGTGTGCTGACAGGGGTTTAGGAGGGGATGATGGCTCCATAGTTGTGTGGTACACTACTGTGTCTAATGCCTATTAAAACAATCCACTACTGACAGCTGGAGTCCATGTGTATCTTGGCAAACTGTGTCTCACAGGGTTCGGTGTGGTATGTAAGGAGCTTCGCTTCATGGCCTATTATACATGGTTCCATTCCTTTTTCAGCACTTTGGCGAATTAATTTATTGTCCAAACATTCTTTCATGCGGTTTCTTGCTGTGTTTTACGGGTCAATAACCGTATAAACAAACGTGAAATCATTACGTGTTAGCTGTAGTACTAGGTTTCCAAGTCTAGAAATGACTGCATTTCAATTCTAAACATTTCTAATGGCAAGTCATCTTAAAAACTAACAAACAAACAAACAAACACAGGGTAAAAAAGCACTGCTATAGAGCACTGCTCTTAATTAGAAATCTGTATGATATGACCTTTCTTTGCCTACGCTCGAGATATAATTTCAATGCAAACGATACAATCAAAGGTTAGTCTGTAAATAATTGTCCAGGATAAAAAATTTTTAACAGTGTATAACTTGTAAACGGTGGATGTATAATAAATGTACAAACTTTTTTTTTTTCATTACTGACACCAGTCTCTTGTCATGCCTCAGCTTGTTAGTATCTTCAGACTCTGCACTAACATCATGATTTTATTTCCTAAGTAAACAATAAAGCAAATAAAAAACCAAAAAACACAAAAAGTATTTTTTGCCTTGTGTCACTCAACGTACAGTCCTATTTTCAGTTTACCGATGGTTTCCATGATTTTACTTTTTACAACTGAAGATCGTATATAAAACCATTCATTTGATCACAAATCAGATGTTTAAAAAAAAATCTGAAGAAAATGCTTTTATCACTGTATATAGACATGTCAGAAAGGAACAAAATTGGTATATACATCTTTTAATCCCACTGCTCAATTTGTAAGATATCACAAAGTTGTGTTTGCTGTTTGTGTGTTTTGTATGATATGGTTACAAATTTTATGCTGCACCAAAAATCGCCTTTTGGGCTTATAATGAACTTCAAACTTGAACTTGAACTTGCCGTCTGGATTGATGCATGGAAATAGAATAGTGAAAACACAGACGCTGATCTGTTTTTGGGTAAAACTCATGGCAGGAGAACAAACATCCCTGACTATCACAGTAGCTGTGAGTAGAAATCAACATGGAAACCTGAAATGAAGTCATTTGTATACTACCAATAGGTGAGAGGAACGGACAATGCTACGATCCTTTCTTTTCCCACCAACTGTGTATTTTATTCCCGCACACAGTTGCCCAACTTTGCCCAACTTGCCCACTTTACATCACTAACAGTCTGTCAGTATCTCAATATGTAAATGTTAATACTAATGAGTTCATTTGCTTATCCCACTGGTGCATGGATTTATGGTTCTCGCTCCTGTTCTGCACTACTCCTTTGTAAAACTTTAAAACGCCTGACTGTGTGAAAGCCGCTCCAAAATCCGAACCTTAAAAAGACCTCTCAGGACAAAATTAGACCTGATTTAAAAAGGGGAGTCAAAGAGCACTTAACAGCTGCGGGATGTGCCTGTGAATGAGGTTGAAATCAGCAGGAAAGGCTCTCTTCCTTTGTCACTTACTTGCTTCCTGTCTGCTTCTCGCTGGCAAAGAAACCTCTCCTGTATGCGCAGCAGATGCCCACTATTATGCACAAAAGCACCACCACTATCACCAGCACACCCAGAACGATGGCAACAATGTTCAGGTCATCTGGAAATAACAGGAAAAAAAGCACGAGGGTGATTAAGAGAGTTAGACGATGATGTGCAGTTGATTCACACTAATTATGATGTCGTTATGATGTGAAGATAAGGGAGCGTTTTGTCTGGTAAGACAATGACTTACAGACTTCCATCATCTGCGAGCTGCACTCGGCGACTCCTGCCTCATTCTTGGCTCTGCAGTAGTAATGTCCGGTGTCTTCTTTCCTTACTGCATTGAATTTCTACAGGACAATAAATAACACATCTCTCATTACCTGGTTATTTATGGGATATAAAGATTCACATATTCGAATCGGTGTAAAGGTCTCAATATTCAAGGGGCAGCTGCACTGACTGAGATGAGGGCTAAAGTTGTGATGCGAAGGTGACTGAATGAATCTATCTATCTATCTATCTATCTATCTATCTATATATATATAGATATATATCTATATCTATATCTATATACATATATATATATATATATATATATATATTTTTTTTTAAACACATTGCTCTTTTTTCAATATAATTACATAGAAACATTATGCTTGTTCCTGTGTTGTTCTCTCTCACTGTCCTTCTTCATACTTCTCCCAGTGAAGAAGGCATAGAATTTAACTGTATTGTTGGCTGGTTTAAATAAAAAACATTGACTTGCTGATTATTTAATTTGAAGATACCTGACTGTAGGGTGCTTTCACACGTGTAGTTGTGTTAAAATCAAACCATTGTGCCTTTCAACAGTTCTATCTTGGGAAGGCATCAAAAACAGAAACTGCAATAGACCACAGGGGGAAAAAAACCCCCAAACAAATCCCTACCGAGTCCGAGAGGTGAAAAAAGGTTCAATCTAGCACCTGAAAGTGGTTTTCAGCTCTAGGGAAACCTTTAAAAGGTTCTTAGTAGACAAGCAGAGGTACCTGAGAGGAGACGCTTTTTTCCTCATGCAGTGCAAATTCGATCCTGATTCGACTGGAGTGCATAAAATGCTGTAGAACTGTTGGTTATACATATATGGTGTTTTTTTGACAGGTGAGCTGCTAATCTGACATGTAAGATGCTACATACGCCAGAGGACAAAAGTGGTGGCCTATTAAAAAAAAAAAAATAGTATCCAGTTCACAAAAATGTTTGTTTTTATGTATTTACATTTTAATTCATTCTAGAGCTGCAATAATTAATCGATAATATCGGTAATAATCAGTTATGGAAATTGTTGTCAACGAATCTCATTATCTATTAGTTGGTCTGTGCGCGGCACGGGGGAGATTTGCTCATTACGTTATTTCTGCTTCGGAGAATAAATAATAAAGTTGAGTCCCAAATGAAGTACTGTACATTTACACTATGCACTCTGCACTACTGTCTAGTGTGTGGATTTTAGAAAGGTAATATCATCTCAAATATAACACTAGTATTTTTTTACTAACTGGAAGTATAAGCCACGACGACGCATGACGTCATACGCACGATAGCATTAGCAGACACCCAGAGTCACTGACAATGACTTTCTTCAGTTTACTTTCTGTCAGCATTACCTTTTATTCCCAACATGACCCCAGTCACCATCAGACAGAGGCGAAATCGTCACATGACTGAGAAAGAAAGTGTCTAACCTCCAAGTCCTCTAAGGCAGGGGGACATTTTAAATGTGGAAATGAAACTGATTCACGAAGTGAAACTTATGTTTATATCCAAAATACTCTGTTTTCTGTTTTGGACAAACAGTTGTATAAAGTTTTAGTCTGAATTTTATATTTGTAACATTTTATTACATAAACAAAAAAAAAGTTTGCCCCGCACCATCCGATTAATCAGAAAAAAATTATCGGCCAACTAATGGATTTTGAAAATAATCGTTAGTTGCAGCCCTAATGTAGTCCTAATGTTTTCTCAGAGTGCAATTGATTTCTGTTTGTATACAAAAAATGAAACACTTGCAACTCTGTTTAGCTTTGACTTTTCCTTCAGCAACTTTGTCGAGTTTCTCCGTGGTTTTATTTGCTTTTATCCCGGACAAATTTACATGGGGAAAAAAAAAAAAAAGCGCCATATGTGAAGAGGCATATGGAAAAGTACTTGTAAACTTCTTCCACACACTGGACAAAGCTATGCAAATGTACGAAAATCTTTAGCACGCTCAATAAGTACACGGAATACTGAACTGGCAAATACATAAACAAACAAACAAACAAATAATAAATAAGTAATGCAAATAAATTCAATGCAGTTTGTGTACTGTATCCAGAGTTGTTTTTGTGTTATGCCACTGAGGTCTTCATAACACATTGTACGTTTACAGCACCCCAGCTCCATCTGGCTCATCTCATGTCAGATTAGCAGCCCCCGTATAAAGAACTGTCATCCACAACCCATAATGCCCTGCACATTTGAGTTCCTCTCCTGCAGATAGATGGTCTCAGACCGGCTGTTTTGTTCTACACTTGAGTGCGACACCTTCCCGAATAAATTGTAATGAGAAAAAAAAATGCACCAGGGTTCAATTTAAACAGACTAAATATTGCACACAGTCATGCCCAGCATGCTCACTGTTCTCCAATGGACACTGTGAGATTCTGACAGCCAGGACAGGATTTAAAGGGCACTGTGTGTGAAGGTTGAGCGACCAGGGTGGGCCACTGGGTGTGAATGGCAGAGTGTGGCACTGCGGAAAGTGCAAGTGCGTGCAGCAGATTCCCTTCATGGCTGGAGCCATCACACATCAACTGGCTCCCTAAAATATCCCTTCTCTCATTCCTCCCGGTGCTCACCAGCACGCCTATTTTGCCGTTCAGCATGTAGGACGAGTTGAAGAACTTAGGGCTGCTCTTGGGGTCTACGGGGATCTCTTCATTGTTGCGAAACCACTGGTAGTGGGACTTGGGGAAGCCCTCATCCTCCATACATGTCAGCTCAGCTGTCTTCCCCACCGGCACAGACGCAGGCACGAAGCACCGAGGAGTCACTGGCTTTACTGCAAAACAGAACCCAGATAACCCAAGTGAGAGTCACGTAGAAAACAGCGTCCCCGCATCTTTAAATCACATGAAGAATGCAGGCGGTCCAATCCGTACACATTAAGGCCATGCATGGTGCGCTTTCCCCTTTTAGCTGCCTGATTAAACTCAGATGCAGTTTCAGAATTTTCCCCATTTAGCCACGGACACGCCCGAGCCTGAGGCAGGCCGGAAAGCATCCTCGAACGTGCGCCAAAGGCGGGAAGGATAGTGTGCCTGAGCTCAGCTTACAGCGCCGCAGCTTGGACAACACGAACAACACCATTTCTGAGAAAACAAATAGAGTACTACTAATTGCTAGAAGTGTCTGCCAGGTATTCAGGCAACTACAATTAATATAGAAACACTAATGTGGAGTGCTGATGGGTGTTACAATAAAGTGCATTAGCTAGTGGAATATATATAATATTCTAATATTCTAAAGTTCATCCCAGAGTACCTGAGAAAACATTTGGTCTATTATGATCCTCCTCACCTGCTTGCTTCGATCAGAAGATGCTTTATCGTTATAAAACTGAAGATGACAGCAGGAGGCAGAGCTTTTTACTACTGTTTGGGATTCGGACACAACCTCAGTACTTAAGTCGAGTTTGAAAACCTATTTGTTCAGTCAGGCATTTTGTAAAATATCGTAGGGATTTATGGGCAGGAGGGTTTTGGTAAAATGAAATGTTTTGATGCTGTGAGATGGAGAGCCAGAACAGTTTTTGGCCCAGGGTGACCTCAAAGCTGGCTGGCTCTCCCTTTCGGTTATGCTGTCAAAGCTAAACCTGCAGAAGTTCCCACTTGTGCTCTGATCACAATGTACACCCTTTTAAACCACTGTAGTATAAGAATATATCTAATCTGTTCTGTTTCCTGTTGAGCTATATGTGTACTGCCTGATGTGATGCTGATGCCTGATCCTGACACACTGCTTCTCTTACTGTGGCTCTTCTCATCCTTTGGATTCATACTCATATTCATGCTCGCTTTCTCCTGTTGTTGATAATTCCATATGGATACCCTAAAGATTTACACTTCCCAAAAAAGCAGTTTATGCCAAGCCTCACCACTGTTCAGTAGATAATTTCACTTGGATACTGTAAATCTGTAATGAAGAAGTGCTGCTGTAATCATAAAGACCGTCCTGTTCTCAATCCAGGACTCATATTCACAATATGCCAATATGCTCATGATGAACATCCTTTGGACACACTTAGTACTGTCTGATCTAATTATCCCAACTTGCATGCACGGTGTGTGAATGATTGTGATTGTGAAGCGTCTCTCACCTCTGATCGAGAGGTTAATCACAATCTCATCAAAGATTTTAGCGTCATCAATGGCTGTGACCTCACAGCGGTACGATGCAGTGTCTAATCTTGTTGCATTGAGAATGACTAAAGTTGCAGGCTCTCGAATCTTTGCTCTGTTCTCCAAGTCACCTAAAGGAAACAAAAGCGATTTTTAAATGTCCTACTAGTGATAGAATATTATCTTGACCAGATTTAGGAGAGGAATGTAACTTAAGCAAAGCCATGTATGTAGCTTTCACGTATAACATTCAAAACGATATCGAAAAAGACCAATGAATCACCTGATATTTTGTCTTTAAAATAGACATAGCTTGTTTTCCCATTCTTAATCTTCTTCCATTCAATTCTGGGACTGGTCGTGGAGATAGACTCTATCAGACAGGACAGTTCAATTGCTGCGCAAGGAAAAAAAAAGAAAAGAAAGAAAACATGTGCATTTTAACCAAAAAGCCTTAACGTCAGAAAACCATTTAATTGCTGTTCCTCAGTTTGGCTTGCAAGAAAACACCTTGTACTTACATTCAAACTCATTGGCCTGTGGTGAAGAATTTGCAGTTTTCAGTACCACTGCCAAGATGCTGACATAGCCTGTAATGAAGAAGCGAAAGAGAGAATTAACAGCACTGTAATGCTTGCCAAGTTTTCCCCTTAACGCAGTAACACCGGGTCATGTGCTCATGTGAGGTGAAATCATTCAGGCTGCCATCATTGGAGCTTAGAGCTACTGGAGATGTCTGTACTAGCAGACTCTTCCAGAAAATTCCTGAAACTTAATTAACACTCAGCCCCCAGTGCTTAGAGCCTGCACCCCACCCTCACACATTCTTTACATCGCTGTATCCTGCTGGCAGAGCTAAAAATGGCAGATCTGCCATTTTTAGTTTAACTCTGACAAACACGTCACCTTTTGGTTCAAACCATGTGAACTGTCTTAAAGGTGCCACGACCTGATCATGTCATCGCTGAATTTAAAATTTAAAATCGGCCTGTTTAAAGAAAGAAAATCAACTCATCACTTTTTTGTTGATTTTAAATCAAGTTAATGTAAGCTACGGATCCTCCATTTAGTCACTTTCCTGTTAAGTGTTGCACACAGGAGCCTGAAATGGGAAAGGAGAAAAATGGAACCGAAGCCAGATCCACTGTATGGCAATATTGTGAATCACAGTCTTTATGCTTTGTTTAAAGCTCGAAGTTTGTCAATTACCACACGTGTAGCTTTTTTGTCCAACTGCTCCTGCTATGATAACAGTAACATGGCTACGGGATTTCAGTGTTATTTTATCACCAGGCCGTCAGTAGTATGACAGCTAGCAGAAATGGATGTTCAAAACAGGATGAGAAAAACAAAGAGCCAAATCCTGACCTGGCCTCTTTAAAGCCAATCATAGAGGCCTATCCGTGTGTATGTTAAGGTAAGGAAATGAACAGCGCCATTTCCTCGTCTCCATTTCCTTTTCAACTATGACATGAATGCCAGTCACAAGAATAAGTCCTGATATCCCGTATCACCTCAACTAGTGTCTACAATAAAAAAGCTGTAGTATGAGGTCTGTTAAAAAGAAACCAGTGTGTTTAAAGCATTTCAGCAGACAGTGCCTGTGTTTCCAAGAAGTGTTAGCAGTAGCTGAGGCTAACACTAAGGCACAAGTCCAAGCCTCAGTTCTGTTTATGCATGCTTTCTCCAACATCTGGTCTCTGTAACCTTTATAAAATACGTGATCCACTTTGAAGATGTTCTAAGCTGCAATAGGTTAACAGCTAGTGTCTCATACTTCCCAGCATCCTGGAGTACACGGCTTGAAACTCTTCGCCAGGATGGTGAAGCTCCAGGAAGGTGATTTCGCTCTGGAATTCCTCATCCCGCCTCAAACATATGGTACATAGTGCTTTGTTTTAGAAATCTAATCAGGACACTGAAAAATTAAAGACTAAGTATAATTTCTATGAATATTTGATGACAGGGTTTTGGGCCAAGACTCTTAAGGTTTCATCCTTTTTACCCTGAGCCAGTACAAATGAAACTGAAGCCATGAAACCAGACAATACACCTTCAAGAATAAGTAAATATTTGTTGCATTCTTTGTTGTTCTACATTTTTTTCAAGTAAATGTTCATAAGCAAACTGTCGGGCATAACACAAGTGATATCTTTCAGCCGAAACAAAAACTGCCTTGGAAACAGCATCATGTGAAATACAAGGGCACAGCACTTGTTTGCAGTGTCCTTTCTCTGAGCTCTTTTTGTCAGTTTCAGTGCAGAAGATGGTGCTTAAATGATGTTGACATCTAGTTAAAAGGTTACAAGGACCATCTAAAAACAGAAGAACTCCAGGAAAGTGTGAACGCAAGTCAGAATGCATCACATCTCAGAGTCTATCACACTGAACCGTTTGGGAATAGGAAGCAAAAATGGCTTTTCAGTACTCAGATGGCTGGAGGTAAAATAGGTACCTGAATACTACAGATCGCAGAAGGAAGATGCTGAGGGTTTACCCCACCTCCTATTAACAATAACATCCTGTGCAGTGTTTGGTGTGGGGTAGGTGTCTCTTGTCTGCTTTCCTCTCCACGTCTGGTACGTCCTGCTTTTTGACCGATATCAGACACCCGAATCCTGAATTCGAGACTTCGTACTCTCCAGCAGGACGTCTGTGCACACATCTCACATTGATACATAGTCAGCGACAGTCGTACTGTGTAAGAACTCTGAGGTCTGACGCCAGTCATAGGATAATTGAGCCCTCAAACAAGCCAGGTGCTGTGTGACCTACATAGGCTTCGCTAATCGCTGAGCTGTGCAGCTGGAGCCCAGATCTGGCAATCTGAACCAAGTTTTAATCTTCTACTCCTTACAAGAATGACCGGTGTTCCATTAGTAACCTTAGTGTAATGCTTGGATACAATCTAGGTTATACATGGAGTTAAAAATCTTATTGCTGAACTAAATCACAACACAATGACTGATACGTATACGGCTCTTGGGGGGGAACAAGTACGAGAAAATTGGCAAGACAAAACAGATCAACACTACCCAGAGAGTCATTTAATGGAAAACCTTGGCTTAAAAGGATTGTCTGCAGCAAATGCTTGGCTTCGCAAAACATTACTATGCTTTAATCGTGATTCATGGGGGTATATGGGCATTTTTCCACAGCACATTTAGCAACAACAGATCAAACCACAAGCCAGGACTCCAATAACGTATTTGAAGCATACACTAATTTTTGTCTTTTTTTGTACATTTACTTTTTCCCTTGTTTAACATTTTTTGTTTTTACCCCAAATGCATATGTTTTCAGCAAAAACTGTACTGTAAGTCTGATAAACACAGTCAATTATATGAACTGAAGTGTCTTTAGAAATGTACATATATATTTATTAAAAAACATTTAACCCCCCCGATTTCTTTTTCATTTAAAGTATTTCCCTCACCTTCATATTTATTAAGATTACGTAGCACTTCTTTGGTCTTGTTTTGACATCAACAATTGAATAAAATATGCCAAAAAAAAAGTTTTTCTTTACGAGATATAAATCCCTAGTTGCAATTTATTTTCCTCATATTCAAATTCTGATCAAATTACTCATTCATTTACAACACATATGTGCACATTCAACATAGCTACTTCTTTGGAAGTGAGAAATAATTCATAGAAAAGTTACGATGTCAGAAAGTTCATTTCCTAACTTTAAAGACGTCTGAAATAGACACAACGATGACGACATTTCAAACAACTCGATGATCATTTTGGTCCCCAACAGTGACATCGCAGTGTGCAGTGTTTACAATTTTAACAACACATAAGAAGTAACGGCTGGAGTGAAATTTGGGTCTGCGTAAACTCAGCATACACATCTTCTTCGGTATTCTTTTGAAAATGGCAGCTAGGTTTGTGCGTTTTTTGACCGGATATGAATAGCCAATCAGCAACAAGCAGTGCTGCTGTTTCCACACCTGAATTCCATTACTTTGACTTGAGCAGATACAGATGGAATCTTTGGTACTGGACCAGTGGTCTATGGAAAAAGTACGGTTGCAGGTGCCAAAAAAAGTTGTACTTTGTGTAGTGGAAAATGGCTTTTTGGCAGTCCTCACAGCAGAGTTTAAAAGCACCACACCCAAGATCAACATGAGATCTGTAATCAGCAGGGAGAGAGAGAGAGCGATAGAGAAAGAGAGAGAGGTGAGTGAAAGAGCTGAGGCAAATTCTGCTTCCATGCAGCTTGTCAGGAAGCATTCGACACATCCAGTGCACTCAGCAATGCGTGAAGTGGATAATATTCTTGTTATTTTTAAACCACTGCATTGATTCGAGTCTGCTCGTCCGAGGCTGTGCCCTTGCTGAACAAAAGAATAAAAATCCATGGAGCCATTTATTACATGCTCCAGCCATCGTTACCTGCATTAGATGTGATGAAGCCATGCAACTCTTTTTGTCTGAGCTTGTAGAGAGCGCTTTTCTTTAAATCCTGCTCACCCCCGCTGCTTTACAAAAGATCTGCACGGATGTTACACTGAACAATACTAGAAGTCGCAAATCCTCCTCCAGTGACACTTTTGAAACTCCTGCCTGCTCACTGTGTCTCAGCTGGAAGGCTGCTTTATTGTACAGAGCTATCAGAGTACAGCGTACATCACCACACTTGTGTCCGCTCAAGGGGTAAATGTTTCCTCAGAGTTAAATCTCTCAACCACTCGGAAATAACCGGACCAGCAACAGCAGATCAGCTTGTGCTTTTGATTATTTTACTGTACAGCAGTTGTTTGACAGTGTATGAAAAACTGCACGTTAATCCTACGAGCTGAAAAGAACAAGCAAGCCAACGGAATTCATTTCACACTTAACAAAACTTTACTCTAATTAATTACTGTTATCACACGGCTTAAATTTGGTTCTTGACTTTGTAGTACTTTCAATAGAGAAAATGAGTCTGGAATGTACAAGCAGACAATGCAAGAGAAATACAATTTTTAAAACTTGCATACCATTTTGAGGACTCTTTGAAGAGCCATCTGCTCCAGTAACTGACAGTAGTGTGAGAGTCCTGGCTACACCCTAAACAAATAATCTCCCATTCTGAGAGGCCACCTGTTGAGAGGCAAAGAGGAAAATAAGCCCAGCCACTTTTGAGGCACAAAAAAATGTTGGCGGGAAGAAAGTTACAGCTTTTTCAGATTGCCCAAGTGTGCTTGAGCTGGGTTTTAACAACTGAGGACCTTCTCCAAGCTTGAAACATCTCATCCTGCGCACCTGACTGGATATGCGCTTCTCCCACACTGCTAACACTATTTATATGCTCAGAAAGGGCAGGAAATTCTCCATTCTTTTAACAACAAGAATGAACTCCGGTTTGGAGATTAATCTCACACCATCTGATCGCCTCCCACACTAGATTTAAATGATGGGCAAGAATCTATGGAGGAGACGCAAGATAATGGAAGCACGGATAAACATAATGCACCTTTGACTCATGGATAGCTCTGATTGTAATCCTTTGGTTGAGTTTCATTAATATGATGAGACCAATTTCACAACCACTGAGGAAAATATTCAGAGTGTGTCCTGAAATTCGCTTTAAACAAAGGAAATTGTGTGTCCCCCCCTTTCACAGCCTACATAGACCACACAGCCAAGTTTGTGAGTGAATGATTTGAGCTTGTTGTTCTTTCTCATTCCAGACTAAAATTAGTATGGAGTTAAGAAAATCTCTGCAAAGACCACACCTCAGATATTCCGTTAGTTGCTGTGCAAATGCCACTAAGCTTTTTTAAGTGTAAGCACTGCAAACATTGCAGGTATAAGCAGGTATAAACTCAAGTACAATGTTGCCGTTACAATAAGCAACAGTAAATGTATGTGAGTCTGATTTTATAGCTGGACCAAGATATGGAGTAACCCCTTGATCAAGCACTTGTTCTGTGTGATACTGACTGAATTGGCTCTGTGTTGAATCCTCTGACTGCTGATCCAACAGGAGCCTCTAATGTACACAAGTTAAAGACTACCCTTGATCTGTGGCAGTGAGAGGGGGCGCAGTGTCTCACTGGGTGTCTGGAAGCATGTCATTTCGTGTCAGCGTTCGAATGTGCAGGATCGCTTTCTGCTTGTCCTCCGGTTAACTTGAGCAGAGTGTGAACAAGCTTATGTTCACAAGTTCTGCATATCCTGGTTGACTTGCCACACTGGAACAGGCAGATCGCTTGTAATTTACAGCACAATCTGACAGTGGTCTCTCTTGTTGAACTCACCAGAAAGCCACTACGCTATAAAACAGGAAATGACATCTTAATTTAAAAGGTGCTCAAGACTAAAGGTTATCGCCCCCAAACACCCCCATTCCAGGCACACTAAATGACCCTGTCTTAGCAAGACTGCTCTATTTCTGAGTAAAAAAATAGACTGATTGCTTGGTGTCACTTTGTTGTCATGTTAATTCCCAAGACTGCAAATGGCTTTGTTCTGTGACACAGTGGCACTGTATGAATGCGAAATTCTTCAAGGCAGTGTTTGATGATGGCTGCGAATGAATGACACCATTCCAGATTTTAACAAAAGCTCACACAACTCCAACGCTGTGAGAAAAAGAGAATTCTAAATTGAATTTAGACTGGGAAAGACCCAGCTTATCACAACCTTAGCTGATCCCCCTTGTAATTTTTAAACCATATTCACCATTGCTGGCCTACTAGTCTCACAAGCCTGTCTGATTTCATTACCCAATGTAGCCAATAACAGCCTATTATTACAAAAGGCCATTTCATTGACATTCAAACTGACTAACTACAAGCTGCTGTTATTGTGTGACATGTACTGTTTTTGCTGGCCCTAATGAAAACAGTGGTACAACCAGCAAGTTGTGTAGTTTATTACGGGTGCTTAATTTAGTCTGTTTGAAGGGTACCCTGGTGCTACAGCCCCTGTAGTGATGTTTGCTTAGGTATGGGTCCTGTCTGGTCTGAGAGTGTCTGAGCAAGGTTGTCTCGGTCTGGTTCCAAGCGAACTCTTGTGCAGTTTGACTGCAGTGACAAAGTGATTTGTCTCTGAATTGACCAAACTGAACTAAATGAAGCAAACATGCTGTACTTTGGGTTAAGTGCAGCATAACTATGTAGCCAAAGAACAGAGTAGAAATACCAGGTGCTCTGGATATCTGGGGGAAAACATCAAGTAAAATGTTCTCTGTGATGTATGTTTTCAGCCCTACAGGTTGAAGAGCAAAACACACGCACACTTTTTTCTTTGTTTAATTATTTGTAATACCAAACCAAAAAGCAACAAACCAAAAGTATCAATTTCCTTCTGCTTTGAACCTGGAACACTGGTCTAATAGGTGTTAAAGCATCCTGTGGTTCAGCGTAGAGCGGGAAAAGCAGTGGCAGTTATGCCAAAGACAGGATACTGTGAATCTTAGATTTTCAATACAATAGCTGCGTTTACATGGACAATAATAATGCACTCTTAATACTATTAAGACCATACTCTAATTAAGAAACTACCATGTAAACACCAATTTTTACTTACCTTAATCTAATTAAGGTCAT
>JAOUWY010000035.1:15618475-15629666 GCA_025728095.1 Prietella phreatophila
CCTTAATCACATTATTACCTTACTTAGATTAAGGTCAATAATTAGATTATTGCTGTCCATGTAAACATAGTCATTGTCTGTCGGGGAACACGTCAAACTAGCGATCAATGACTACAGATTTTGGGAATTATAGGAATCTTTTAGCATTCTCAAAATTTGTCTTGGATGACCAAATCGTGGCCAAATATTATAATATTTATTATAAATAATTATAGAAATATTTTTTTCTTCACATATCCCCTGCAATGTTAGGAGGTTGGTATCAGAAAGGGTTAAGGGTTTTGCTCAAGGGCCCAACAGTGGCAACTTGGCAATGCTGGGGTTTGAACCCTCGAACTGAAACCCTGATCAGTAACCCAGAGCCTGGCAGTGCTGGGGTTTGAACCTCCGAACTGAAAACCTGATCTAGCTCCAAACTAGCGATCGATGACTACAGATTTTGGCCTAGGATTATAGGAATCTTTTAGGATTCTCAGTACTTGACAGTTAGTACTGTGGATGTGAGTCTGAGCAGTAAGACCGTGTTGGATTCACTTCTGCAGGATTCAAGCTGTTTCCTTCTTAACCGATGTACACTTGAATAAAATGCAGGTGTTTGAACAGCCAAAGACAGCTCAACACCGGCAACTTTGGCACGGTGTTTATAATGTTTGGGGCGGGGCACTTCAGATTCTTGAGAGCATTTGTTTGGACATAAAATCTAATGAGAAGCCGAAGTACAGGGCGATGTCATCAAAATTGTTGATTCGTATTGGTGGTAGAGAGACTGTACATTTTAAATGCATACATCTTCAAAATGCGAATTTTGTCATTGTTTTGGAGCACACTAGCTTATAGATAACCTTAAGCCCAACATAGTCACACAAAAAAACATGGGGGCTTCATCTCTTGAGCACTAGTATGACCCAAAAAATGCTGCCTTTCTTGAGAGCCTCCTACCAAGTGAATGATAGTAATGATATTTTAACAACAAACCTATTCTTAAAAGAATATGCAAGTCGCACAGAGTTTTTAAAAGTTTTTTTCTTTGATTTTAGAGCATTATGAGGACCACTGGTTTCCTGATGCACCGTTCAGAGGTTCGGGATATCGCTGTATCCGGATCAATCACGAGATGGACCCGCTAGTAGGGAAGGCCGCTTACACCATCGGCCTCAGCAGGAAGCAGCTTTTATCCCTCTTACCCAGCCAGCTTATGATGTGGGTCGACCCTTATGAAGTCTCCTATCGTATAGGGGAGAACGGGTCCATTGGTGTACTGTATGAGTCCACACCGCCGCCATAAACTCATCCGAACTCTGTGGTCAGCTGCAAACTGAGACTGGGTCACTCGAGAACTGTGATGAATGTTTCCAGCTAATGTCTCATTTGTGTTATACATCTTTTTTTTTTAATGATATTTGGAAATTGGATATATTTGGATTCGATACTTGATTTTAATGTCTGTACAATTTTGTAATTTTTTTTATACATTTCAATGAAAGATGATGCTTCAGTTTTTTTTTTTCGTAGTGTTACATATTATACAAGTATAAAATATATTACACATACAGTAAGTGCACACTTTAGGTGTAATTGTAGCCCATTTGTTGCTATACACAATTTCTAAACCTTTTTTACCACATTCATAAGTGGGAAAGGTCCATCATAGGACCACACTGAGCCACTCATAGCAGTGGCAGACTCACTACCACGTCAGTGTTGCTTCTGTGAAAATGATCAGACATACAAATATCTGCTCAGATACCATATGGTGGTCTGAATTAATTTTCACTTGGTCATTAAGATATGAACTGAATAAGGTCAAACATCTGCTGTACATTCACGACACTACATCTTACACCTTACATATTACTAATGGTTATGAGATACAAAAATGTAGATGTATGTGAATTTTATCACGCGATAATGTACAGTCTCCTCAGAAAGTATTGGAACAGCAAGGCCAATTCTTTGGTTTTAGCTATTCACACTGATGACATTTGGGTTTTAGACCAAAAAATGAATATGAGACAATAGATCAGAATTTCAACTTTCGATTCCTCATATTTACATCTAGAACATGAGAGAACATGGTATCTTTGGTTGGAACCCAACCATTTTTCAAATGATCAAAAATATCCTAACAGGTGATTGACAGGTGTGTCTTGTTGCCCAGGTGTGCCCTGTTCGATTGATTCTTTAAACAGTTAATAACTCTGAATGTCTACTCTTAGTTTGAGACCTTGGTTTCATCTGTGAAGACTGTATCCATCCATCCATCCATCCATATTTGTTGTTTAAAAAGGATAAACCAAGTCTTGAAGCTGAGAAAAGAAAATTCATCACAGAAAATCTATCATAGCCATTGCACGAGCATTGGGCATAGCCAGTACAACAATTTGGAATGTCCTGAAAAAGAAAGAAACCACTGGTGTACTAACAACCAGACATCAAACATGCTGACCTAGGAAAACAACAGCAGATGATTCTAGAATTACTGTGAGAGCTGTGAAAACAAACCCAAAAACAACAGTCAGTGACATCACCAACTACCTCAACAGAGCAGGGGTGAAGGTATCACAATCCAACATTCGAAGAAGACAGAGAGCAGAAATTAAATAAAGTGACTGCAATCACAAAACAAATGTGCTGTGCACGACATAGAGGTTTTCTCAGTGCGTTAAAAGTACAATACACTCATAAAACACATTAAACTACATACAACTTACACACTTAAAACACTGTATACTTTCATCTGTATACTTATACTGATATGTTGCATCATATTACATTCGCTGTTATCTCACAGATCCTGAGTTCAGGATACTGCCTGTGTGGTGTTCAAGTTCTTCCCAGTGTCCATGTGTGTTTCCTCTGGGTTCTCTGGTTTCCTCTGGTGAATGTATGTGTGCATGGTGTCCTGCGATAGACCGGTGTCCTGTCCACAGTGTATTTCTGCCTTCTGCCCAATGTTCCTAAGAATGTCTCTGGATCCACTGTGACCCAGACTAGGACAATGCAGTTACTGAAGACGAATGAATGACATTTAAACACAGACTCCTATTTTCATTGTCATCACAATTCTTTGCTTCCTTAAATTATTTAAACATAACTGACTGTGATAACCTTGTCCTTGTGCCCGATGCTTTCTGGGATGGGCTCCATGTTCCCCGTGACCCTGAAAAGAAGTAAGCGGTAGAAGATGGATGGATGGATCACTGTGATAAGCCTTAGTAAGCTTGACTGTGGTGTGTTAAACTGCAGGTACCCCAGTCGTGTGTTTTGTTACTGGTTTGAAATAGTCATTCAGTTATTCATTTATTCAGAGTAACTGAGTTAGAATTAATTATATGAAAATTCGTGTTACTAAATTGCAGTGTTACTTTGACTCAAAGATGTACGTAAAGCGGATAATAATGTATTTTCTCTATATTTAATAAATATGCAGTACAGTAAAAATAGTTTATTCCTAATTAGTTGAGAAATTATGAAAATAATCTTCATTTCAAAGTATCGTGATTAATATTTAATGCATTATTTTATCGCACACACGCCCTAATTCAGCCGAGCATTCTGATTGGTTCTTCCCTTTTAATGAAATGAATGTTCTAGCTCAGGTGTTCCAAAACTTTAAGAGTGTGAATTTTTTTTACACACCAAATTGTTGAGACCCCCCCGGGCAAACACCCCCCTCCACCCCTTTTGAAAACCAATGTTAAAGTATTGTGTATCTTTAATATGTGTGTAGGCAAAGTGTTACAACTGAGAAAATGTCCTATTCATTCAGCGGATTCTGCGTGAGCTATATGCATTAGTAAAAACAGAAAGAAGGTATCTGTGTTGGTGCCTGAATAATGTATTGCCATGAACGCCTCTTATCCATTGTTCTTGAGCTCCTAATAGCATTCCAGGCATGTCCAGGTAGTGAGGCGTTTAAGACCCCGCCAGCACCCCAAGCTTGGGTCTGCGCCATGTTTCCTCAACAGAATGAAATTCTCAGAACTGTACTTCAGACCTGCTCAACAGATGGGGAAAGATTCCTTTCAAAGTGAGCACAAACAAGTAACTTTAATAGTATGCTCATAAAATGTAGAAAAAACAACAGAAATCATAAACATCTCCAAAAAAAAAAAGTCTGTCAAGATGGATTTTACACTTTAATAGTAATGCCAAACAGCAGATGTGGGATATAACAATGTACAATTACGTCTGCCTTTTACACATCTGCACATTATTTGAGGTTTGCTTTCACCTAATACTTTTGATTTTTACTTGCATTTCAAAAGAAATTCTATTCAGCAGTTCCAAGAATGCTTTGCGGCCTACAAACATGGCCACCACACCACAGAACAATTTGCCTACTATCCATCATAAATAGTATCCAAGATTAGAATTAGTGTGTCCCAGTTCGCCTACTGTCCATCATAAAATGATTAGAATTAGTGAGTCCCAAATCGTAGTATGTTGAAATGAGTATCCCAAAGATACCCAGATGGTGCAAATTTATGAAATGTGCATCCATGGGCACCTTTTCAGCTAATACTGCCTACAACTCCTTGTGTGAGGAAGGGAGTTTTTGTGACGGTTTGTTTCGCCTAATTCAACCTGCAAACAAAGACAGTGTGCGTAACTAGGCAACGACATTATCTTCCTTTACATGAGTGTTAGTATGTCCCACTTGTGTACTCTTTTGCTACACACACAAATGTATGTACTTTTTCTTCACAAAAACAGTACATACTTTAAGTGCATAGTATAAGTAGGCGAATTGGGATTCAGCACCAGTCACTGTTATGTTTACTGATTGCACTCACCTGGACATAACAACATAACATAACTCAATCACACACACACACACACACACACACACACACACACACACACACACACACACGCACACACACACGCACACATTATAAGCAACACACACACACACACACACACACACACATTCGACTGACACAAAGTATAGCTCGGTGTATAAATATGCATTATATATTTGTAGGCTGTGAAGCTTTCTTCAGAACTGACAGTCTGACAGTGAGTCTGGCATTGACATGGCCTGATGTGTAATTAATTGTAGTTTTAATAATTGTAATACTTGTAATATTTGTAATGTCATGAATTGAAATCATTTTTTTAAACAAAAAACATGGAATTCACACTTCTAATTTGTTCCATTCTTTTTTGTTCTATTGTATTCTATTTTGTTCTGTCTATTCTATTCCATTCTGTTCTAGCTTACTCTATTCTATTCTATTTTGCTCTGTTATTTTCTATACTTTATTATTATATTCTATTATATTCTGCTATCCTATTCTATCTTACAATATTCTATTCTATTCTATTAATTTTTGCTCTGGTCTGTTCGTTTTTTATCTATTGTATTCTATGTTGTTCTGTTTACTCTATTGTATTCCATTCTGCTCTGTTCTATTTTGACCTGCTTTGTTCTGTCTGATACTTTTTCCTATTCATTTCTATTCTTGTCTATACATTCAATTCTATTCTACTTTGATCTGTTCTATTATATTCCATTCTGTTCCATTCTTCTGTTTTCCTCTGCTTTTTTATTCATTTTTCTATTCAGTTTTCTATTCATTTTGTATTCTATTCTATTCTATAAAAGGCTATATGTTTTTGACTTAATGTTCACACATGCATTGAGTTTCCAACAAATAAAGCTTATCATTATCAACTTTAAACAATTAATTCTAAAGTAATTCAGTACTTTAGAAGAATCAAACACATTCTTGAAGTTAGCACCCTTTTGGCCCAGGTTCCATAATATGCAATTGCTAAATGCATGAACATAATGATATTCCACTCTCCTTTTAATATACTTTTATGTCTTTTTTTTTAAGCTGTTGGTTTAAGAGACAAAAACAAACACAAACATAATACATGCAAAAGCAGGAAGCTTCAAAGGCAGAGAGCCAAGCAGTCATAGTTAATGTGAATATTGCATGTGAATATAGAAATGTGCTTAAAAATCAAGACATGCTACCAGGAGAAAAGTAAATGTTTTATGGCTAAGGCTTTTGGATTATTTATAATGTTCATCTATTGCTAGAAAATGTCGTCATTCAGAAAGAATAAGGGAATTGTCAGTTCATGAGAAATCTTCTACAGTGTAATCCCTCTCAACTCATAATGATTCAATGTTTCACAAAAGCTCAAAAAGAATGCATATTATGCACATTTAAGGCTTTCACATGTACAAAGTTTTAATCCTATTTCATGAATACTTAAATCATCCCATATTTTCTTCAGCCCACTCTTAAGAGTTAGAGTAACATATATGGCTCTTTAATGTCTCTTTGATTATGAATGTCATCTTTTGGTGCATGCAGTATGATGTGCTCTTTTAAAAATCTTCCTCCTTTCTTCTTTTCCCTGCAGAGAACAAGTTTAGATAAAGTTCATGTGCAAATTTATGACAGATAGTGCAATGTGTGAGAACAGCGCTAGACAGAACGGAATCTTTCACTGTCTGTTGAGCAAGTGTTGATGGTGTGATTACGATTTTAGCTCCCCATTTCACAATCTGATAATGCACATAGCATTAAGAAGATATGAGTTTCTAACATCTAATACTCACACTTGTCTTGAGTAAATTCCAATCCAAAGTTAGTTATAGTGCCACGATTGTCTCTTTACACGACTGTGCCAGAGTATCAGTACAGTGAGACATAGATCATGGATGCCTTTCAGTTCTTTGCAGAGGTGAGACCATGTAAGTGTTTTTCAAGTTCCAAGTCAAGTCTGAAGTCAAGGCTGATAAGTGCTTAACTTCAAGTTTCAAGTCCTAAACATGTCATAATGTGCCATATACCAAATTAATGCCAGTGTAATAATTGTTATAGTAAAATTTCACAAATTATGCAAGCTTTTTAAAACTGGTATCTATCACTTTCTAGACAAACTTTATAATGCAATGGAAATATATGAGAGATGACATGTAGACTATTCCCATTATGTTTACGCATCTGTCTCAGTTGAATTTGGCCTTTCCTTTGGATTTGCTTTGAGCAACATCAAATGTAGAACAAAAATTGATGTTGTTGATTTTGCATCTGATTTTCTTTAAACACAGGTTGTATATGTTGTTGCAATTGTGTTGTTTCAAATGATACAATTATTGTAGGTGAAAGTTACCATCTTTCGGAGCATGGCTGCCACAAATGCCTGTCATTGGTGAATGAGCGGTCTTTCAACTTTGTTTGGTAAGAGAAATTAATTTTTGTTCCATTACTCGAGAAATATCTGGCTTGTTAGAAACCCCTAGCTTGTCAATGTGACCTTGTCCTTCCAACATAAAACTACTCTATAAATCCATAAAGACAAATTGGTACACTGCTGCATTGCTCATGGTTTTATTGCGATAAAAGAGCATTCATACACCATGGCCATGAAAATTTTAATATTTTAGATATTTTGGCTCTGGTATTTCTCACCATGACAAGTCTGAGTTTCTTATTTCAATGTTTGTAAACTACAAGTGTTGTATTGATGTACTGTTCTCCTTAGAGGAAAAGTCTTTCCACTGAATAACCAACATCACAGTATCTTATATAATCCTGTGGCACCATATGAAGCCAAGACAACACTGACAGTTATATCACCTTGCATTTATGACAATGACAATTGGCTTCCATCAGGAGGAGGAATTTAATCCGGCTGGATTTGTGATCATACAGTCTACTTTTGTCTTACATAGTGTGACATTGGAGCAATAACTTCTCAATGGAAAGATAAAAATATAGCACCAACCAACAAATTAGCAGCAGAATCACATAAAACTTTATACAAATCCTCCAATATAAACCCAATTCATGTGTTTTAGGGCAGAGTTTTCCTTTAAAGTCAGTACTCAACCAAAGAGCTGCTTCTCTACTGCCAGCAGGCACACTCTGAACAAATCATTCTGACAGCATTGGAATTTGGGAAAAACACACAGATTTGCACATTCACTCGTCTACTAGTCTGTGCTGCTCCATGTGATAATGTGTATCATTTTCTTGCAGTGCTTTATAATTTAAAAACTTTGTAACGTAACTAGCTGTGACAGTTGCCACTGACTGTAACAGAATTCTTACAAAAATTGTATTTATTACATATAAGTTTCAGTTCTTTATAATTTTGTGTAGACATTGTTGTCTGAAGAGATAAATAACTCCAGAATGGATTACTTATCAGATTATGGGGGCCGGGTGAGGGGTCACGGTGGATCCGGAGTCTACCCTGGGTACACTGGGTGGCAGGAGGCAATGCACCCTGGATGTGATGCCAGTCCATTGTAAGACATCATGCACACACATTCACACCTAGGTTCAATTCATTTTTGCCAGTCCACATACTTGCATTTTTTTGGGAGGTTTGCAGAAACTGGAGGAAACTGAAGAAACTGGAGGAAACCAGAGGAAACCCACACAGATGCTGGGAGATCATTTGGAATTTAACACAGACAGTAAGCCAAGTTGAGGATAAAACTGATGACCCTAGAGCTATAAGGTGCTACCCACTGCGCCACATGACCCCATAATCATTGTACTTATTATTCAGTTTTTATAACTATTTGCTTGTAGGTAACTTAAATTGAATGGGTTTAATCCAAACCTTGAACCTAATGGGTTCTACTGCTGGAAATGTCTGTCATTAAAAAGCTCTATTGCTCCAATAAATACCCATATTATTATAAAAAGAATTGGTCAGACAGATGGAGGTCTCTGAAACCTGGTTAATCAGTGCCATCTAGTGGTTGTTATGGCTCCTAAGGTTCACAAATTATTCAGTTACAGTAAGAGGGATTTTCTACTCAAGACAATGGTTCTCAACTCCTGTATACCCTCTATTCCTTTCTCACAAAATACCTTATCCAGCTCATAGAGAGCTTCATAATTAATTCCTGAGCTGGAGGAAGACTAGAACTGACAATTCACAATTCTGCATACTTATAATGTTACAGGTTGCTAATAATATAAGCAATTCTTTTCACAGAAAATATCATATCAATTATTTCATTATTCAATTCAATTCATTTCAGTTCAGTTCAATTTAATGGCATAACTGTTATAGCAGTTAAACTGTTGCCAAATCATTTAAACAGAAGTAACAGGCGTTTTACAGCCTTTCTTTGTCAGGACTTAGTTTGGTATCAGTACACAGAAGTATAAGACTCAGGTTGGAGCTGAGGAGGAATTTGCTCTTTTATTTTACAACAGTATTACTGAATTAAAGGACAAGTGTGTTATGGCACAATGCAAAACAGAAGGCTTTAAGCTTCAAGAGTATCCTTCATAGGAAGAACTGGTGAATATTCAGTAGTGGAAAACTTTACCCAGCTCTGTTTTACTGTGGAAAGTAAACTGCACTGTCGATGAATAATTTCTAACCAGCGCCACTTTTTTTTTCTCATAATGAGTTATAAGCAGGTAAGAAGCTCCATAGAAAGCTCCATAGAAAGCTCCATAGAAAGCACTGACCTTAAAAGACTCAGGCAGAAAACACTATTTTATCTTCAAATTCATTAGCAATCATTACTCCAAAGGCCCACTAGATACACTACATTAACTGCTTTAGGCACTGGCATAAAAATCTTTAGAGTGAGGTGAGAAAAGACATGTGTCTGAGACCTTAGAGGACAGATGTGTGGGTTTGACTGCTACAGATATAAAGGGATATCAAGGATGTGAAGGCTACAGAAGCCATCAGCTTTAGGATAAGAGATTGCATCACTGTGCTGTGCGTCTATTGTAGCATGTAAAAATAATCAGTGCTAATGAAATTGGTGCAAAGTCACATTTCTATTGGCGTCCGCCTAGAATAGAAGATGATGTGTGAGAACAGCACACAGATTGCCATGACGTCAGTGTGTCACATTTTTCTCTGGCGTTACGAGAGGTGTAATGAGCTTTATTTACACGCAAGAAAACCCAAACCCCTTTGTTTGATGCTCGTGTATTCATTCTGAAAGTGAAAGGCTTTGGCAAGTATCTATGGACGTTTGATTTCTACACATTTTAACAAAAGATCCCATTCAATTGACCATATACAAATGTAACCAGACAACACCATATACAAATTAACCATTAACGTGCTGTCTTAAGATCAGTCATTATACATATACACTCACCACATGTATACCTGCTTATTGCTCCAATTATCTGCACAAAGCATAAAATTATGCAGTGACTTTGACAGTGACATGGCTGTTGGTGCCAGTCAGGCTGGTTTGAGTTTTTCAGAAACTGCTGGTCCTGGAATTTTCACACATAACAGTCTCTAAAGTTTCCACAGAATGGTGTGAAAAACAAAAAACATGCAGAAAGTGGCTGTTCTTCTAGTGGAAACACCGTGTTGATGAGAGAGGTAAGAGGAGAATGGCCAGACTGGTGCGAGATAACAGGAAGGCTACATTAACTCAAATAACAACTCTTTACAACCAAGTCCAAGAAAATCAGACTAAATGTATTTTGTGACTGCTAAATATTTATTATAGCCCACAGTTTCAATATGATCACAGCTTGTCTAGTATCAGTTTCAAAAGCATATCAAGAGATAAAGGTTGTGTTCTGAATAATGCAGTGATCTGCTGGAACAGTGGGGTCTTGCTTAGCAGAACTAGCACACGTTGCCAGGTAATTCATTCCCATGAGTTGCTATTATGAGGACCAACATGCAGGGGCATCCCCAAGGAGCATATCTTACAAACTGCATTAAGCCCATGGTTACTACAGAGTGGTAAAGAATAAAGCCGAGGCATTTACCACATGATGACTTTTTGTTCTTCAGCTTAACTTTGTGGGCGGCTGTGGCTCGGGTGGTAGAGCGGGTTGTCCACTAATCGTAATCAAAAATTATATTCATGAAAATGATCATTTGCATTGTCTGCTGATGATGTCTCTAACACTACTATAGTAACCATTTTGAACTTGAAAGTGGAATTTAATGTGGTGAACATGGACAAATGGAGTGATGCACACAATGAAACATGACAAATGGTCTGCACTTATATAGGGCTTTTATCCAAAGTGCTTTTCACTGTGTCTCATTCACCCAGTCACACACATACACACCAATGGTAGCAGAGCTGCTATGCAAGGCGCTAACTTGACATCAGGAACAACTTGGGGTTCAGTGTCTTGCCCAAGTACACTTTGATATGTGGAGTCATGTGGGCCGGGCATCAAACCGACAACCCTATGAT
>JAOUWY010000035.1:15629766-15640410 GCA_025728095.1 Prietella phreatophila
AAACCGCCAACCCTATGATTAGTGGACAACCCACTCTACCACCTGAGCCACTTCAGCCCACATCCCAGTGTGTAGGAAACATCTCAGTGTGTAGGAAATATAAATACTCTTGGAACACCACTTGACCAATCAAATTAGTGGACCAGAACTAACTATTGTGTAATAAATGGTTAGGACTCCAGATGTGACCAAGAGCAAAATAATAAACAAAACCACAGGCAAACTTTACCAGAACCTTTGCAGAAGTAAATTCCTTATAAATGCAAAGCAAGCAAAAGTCTTACCAATCAACCTAACTAACCCAACAACATAGACAAACCCCAAACCTCCAGCATAAATGCCAGTCACATCCTACTCTTGTTGGTACTAAACTGAAGGAATACAAAACAAAACAAAAACAAAACATACAAGTAGAATTTACAAAATATATAACAACCAAAAACCAGGCAAACAATGTCTAAACGGGCATTACATTTGGTCTGACCATTTGAAAAATGTCAAATGTAATGAAAAAGTAGCTAAATGTCTTTATCACGTGTCTCTTTTATTGCTGCAGGTGTCAGATCATGGTAAGGGGAGAAGTATGTTGGATTTTTTCGTGAAGTTTTCCTTCAAAATTTTTTTTTCCTTTTCCTAAACTAAATATTGAATCATAACTACTTAGGCTATCAAATACACACAGATCTGATATCCCCTAATACCTCATGTTTTTTTTACCAGGCCAGATAGAATAAGACTATCCTGTTTCATTTATTAGCTCACACTGGCTGTGACGAACGAGCTGGAAACCATGGCAACTGCGTGGCAGGAGCGGGCTGCCGTAATTCAGATGCGCGTGCACAATGACGGCCAGATTGATTCATGGCTGTGATTCATGTCCAGCAGGCTCTTGATTCCAGCGCCTCCTTGTGACATGAGGAGGGCCTTGTGGTGACTCACGTCAGCCTGGGAGAGGGCCATAAAGAAAAGTACAGTACTCCACCTCTCTCCCCATGAAAGAGTGAAAAGTTGTGACTCACTACGTGGAGTGTATTACGGATTGTTCCCAGGCTGTACCTTCCCTCGAAGGCTGATTTAACAGTGATGAGACGGCAGGCCTATGCATGAGATGAGGAATCAGCATGTCGGTGTGGTGTGGGCTGGGATGTGGGTGGCAACTGAGAGGAACATGTCATGTTCAGTGACAGCTTTGAGGAGCAAAGTGTTCTGCTTTATGTTATTTGAAACTTTAAAGGTCATTGGTGATGTCTGCTTGCTCTCATTCCAATCTCTATTATCCCCTGAAGATCACTTTCCAAGACAGTAGAGCCTTATTTTTGGGCTTTTGACCATTTTCTATGCCTAAACTTTATTTTATTACTTTCAAAGTGTGCTTGACAATGACAAGTTCACAGCATAAAGAGTTGGAGGTTGTGTGCTTTCATGAGTGGGCAGTATTTCTGATATGTGTTCACAAAGTTGCAATTTGTGGTAAAATAATGTATAATTTGTCTCAATATGCAATTGAATTTGATTAATTATTCCTGCTGTGAAACTCATAGTAGAACATAATTAGAATTTAACAACCCATGTTAAAAATATACAAGGCAGTGGTTCAATACCATACAAGATAGATATGTCTTGTGGCACAAAAGTGTCCGTCCTATGAAAATTATGGAGATAAGTGATCCAAAATACCAAGATTGATCAATTGATCCAAGATCAATTGATTTAAACAGGGGAATCAGGTGCAGCTCCCGCTTGGTTGAAATCAAAGCTTGCACCCACAGTGGCCCTTTGCAGATAAGATTACAGTGTAATGTGCTAAAGACAATTATTCTCCACAACTTTCAGTAAGTGAAACCAGTGGATCTATAATAAGGATATTACACTCTCAGGGAATGCATATTTCATTTTTATGGATCAATGATCTTAAAAACATTACCAATAAACCTTTGTCAGGCTTCATCTCTCATGTGTCATGAGTCCCCCTTTATGCAGCGCGCTATGGAGCATACGAGCGCACGTGCACGAGCAGGTGCGCGATCACCTGCTTCTCCATTGTGGACAGCAGTGACATTTCGACACGTGCATTTGTTATTCTTTATGTTGTGTCTCCTCCCTGTCCTGTCATTGGTTGTGGTGTCATGTGTGTCTGTATTCCATTCAACCTCTATTATGAGGGAATTGACAGGGCAGTCACCACTGATCCACTTCAGGTTCCGGCTAATGCGGGGAAGAATTCTCAGAGATGTATGACTGAGGGCTGCGGGAAAGGGACTCAATGTCCCACCTGCAAGAAGCTGGGTCTCCAGGAAGCATTTTTCTGCTCCAAAGAATGCTTCAAGAGCAGCTAGGGTCAGCACAAATGTATACACAGAAAAGCCCCTATGACATTACAGCCAGAAGTCAACGTAGCGACCTCAGAACCAGAGCTCGAACCTGAGACCCACAAGGAGGTCTCACCCGCCGAGCTCCAGCCAGAGGCCCACATGTTGGCCTCAGAGCTCCAGCAGGAGACCGACAAGGAGGTCTCAGCGCCAGATCTACAGCCTGGGGTTAACCTGGCAACCTCAGAGCTCGAACCTGAGACCCACAAGGAGGTCTCACCTGCCAAGCTCCAACCAGAGGTCCACATTGCTGCCTCAGAGTTCCAGCACAAGACCTATGAGGAGGTCTCAGCGCCAGATCTACAGCCTGGGGTTAACCTGGCAACCTCAGAGTTCGAACCTGAGACCCACGAGTTGGGCTCACCTGCAGAGCTCCAGCTAGAGGTCAACAAGGAGGCTACAACACCAGAGCTCCAGCCTAAAGTTCAAGATGAGGTCTCAGCTCCACAGATCCATTGTAAAGCCCATTTACGGTCCCAAGAGTCTGCCGACATGCACAGCAAAGTTCTGCTCACGCCCGAGTCTGCTGACACAGACAGTCAAGTTCTGCTCACGCCCGAGTCTACCGACACGGCCGCCCAAGTTCTGCCCATGCCCAAGACTACCGACACGGACGACCAAGATCTGCTCAAGCCCAATGTTCACCTGGTGACCTCAGAGCCCCAGCATGAGACCTACGAGTCTGAGGACATCGCTATGCATCCCTGCTCCACCGAGGACATCGCTCTGCTTCCCTACTCCGCCGAGGACGTCGCTCCGCTGTCCTGCTCTGCTGAGGACGTCGTTCCACTTCCCTGCTTCGCTGTGCACGTGGCTCCACTTTCATGCTCATTGGGGGTTCTGTCATGAGTCTCCCTTTGTGTAGCGCGCTATGGAGCATGCGAGCTCGCGTGCACGAGCAGGTGCTCATCTTAGTTATTAGTCTTAGTCTTAGTCATAGTTGTTAGATTAGTTTCTACTGGTTTCTCCGTTACCAGTTCCTCGCTGTTGTTTGTTTTATGTTTTGTATCTCGACCCTGTTTTCCATGATCACGGCCTTGATTCCTGTTTAACCCTATGTATACCTATTTGCCGATCGCCGATCGCCAATCTCTCTTTAAATAAAACAACTGTTCATTCTGCACTTGCATCTGCCTTATCTTCCCTCACACCTCGAAACGTGACATCATGCAAAAAAAAACAACATCATCAACAACAACAACAAAATACTGGCATTTAACCCTGGGAGGAAACCAGAGTACCAGGATAAACCCCCAAACCACAGGGAAAACATGTAAACTCATACAGGATGGAGGCAGAATTCAACCCCCCACCCCCAGAGGTATGAGGTAAATGTGTTGTTGTTGTTGTTGTATGTGCAGTATAATAACAGACAGTTTCTTGTAGATTATAAATGATAATTTACTGTAGCTCCCCGTGACCCTGAAAAGGAGTAAGCGGTAGAAGATGGATGGATGGATGGATTTACTGTAGCTAACATACCTGGCAGAAATTGTCCTTTATGAAAATTTAATTTAAAAATGAAAAATGCATCAGTTTGCAAACATCTGATGGACTCAACAGGGAATTAAACACATAGTAATGTGTCAACTGACTAATTTCTATATAGAATATTGCATGTTACTGTATGTGTTTTAAAAGTAAGTAAAGTAAGTTCCTTCAATATTAGTATAGTTCATATCAGTCTGTCTGATGTGTCTATGCTCCTCAGTTATGAATCAATAAATACTCAAAGTACATTATAATGTACTCATTCATATCATTGTTTATGACCAGCATGCCATCTAAGTTTCACTGGACTACATAGCAGGGGTCAGTGTGTTGATGTGCTCTTCCTGATGGCTCACCACTGCGAGAAGTGATGTGAACATACCCACTACGATCAGTCAGTGAGTCACAAAGACCCCCTGGCTGTGTCCAGACCAGCGGTGTTCATATCACTCTATAAACCTCATCTACCTTCATTCACCAAACTTTGTCTTTGGCTTTTAGGGTAAATTATATTTTCATTATTGTCTGATCTATTCCACTATGACATTTTCGGTTAGTGCTGATTTATATATATATAAAGAGTTTAGTTCCAATGCAATTTGGCAGTAGCACTCAGGAGACATTAGCATAAATGTGATCTGCATCTGTAATCAATCTCCTAGTTTCAAATTCATCATCCACAATATTCAGCAGTTTCTCTTTTCTCACGTGATCTTTCCTCCTGCATCCAGCAACTGTAATCCATGTGGGCAGGTTTATGATTACATTCTTAGCACTAATCAGAGTTGTAGCGCATATTCTGTTTCCTACTATGGACTGACTCTCCACTCCGAGTGTATAATCCTTTCTCTGATGCATAACCACAATAGCTCATTTTGCACAACTGACAGAATAATATTTGTAGCTTGCTTACTGGAGCCGGCAGAGCCCTTAGGGAGATCTCAAGCAGCCTTGTTTATATTCAGAGCTTTGATTTAGACTTGTGTGAGGATCATGGGAGATGAAGCAGGCATTGGTGTAATGACCAAGTGGGCAATTTGGCTATAAGGGTGAGGAGCATCTGTTTCAGAAAATAAGGCCAGTGAAGAAAATAGTCAGCTGGTCAAGTAATTGAGAATCATCAAAGAAGTTTTAACAGATGATACAGAATCATTATTAAGGAAACTGCATTAAGAAAAGAAAATTAAGGGAAAGTGAAAAGCTTGTTAAGGACAATCCCTGATACAGAGATAAAGGTAAACGCTGTCCAGGGATGTACCATCTTACCAGGCAGCCATAGCTTGGGATGATAAAGACGGCTAGAAACCAGCTAGAACATGTTCAGCAATTCATTATTTAGGTATGTAATATGTATGGACATGATATGTCATAATTAGTAAACCAGGAAGCATTATTTACAGCAGGTATTATTTAGAGGAACCTGCTACAAACATGCGTACACTCCACCTATGTAACAGAGAGCATCTGATATATTTTGTACACATTTCTGGCCACTAGATTCAGGATCGTGAAGGCTGCAATGTAATCTGATTGACACTTCCATGTTCTGGTTTCAGCAGACGATGCCTCAATATTGATCATTACTCTAGCTTCATAAGGGAGTTCTATTTACAACCTTTCGTACAGGGAAATACTTTGTTTTTCAGTTCTACATAGAACATTTAAGGGTCCCAAAGGGACAGACAAAATTTGTCTGTTTATCCCCCTTATATACCAAACACCAGGCATGACAACAGAACTTGCAAACTATGCTTATTCTCATTGTCTCATCTGCAAAAGCAGCCTTGTGTTTACTTTGGCATTAATCTGCAATGCTAATTCCCCCTACTTTTTTTACTTTGTGTTCTGTCTGAAGTGGAGCTTGTACTGATCCCCTTTATTTGCAAATTTACACTGGACGTGATGTTCAGCAGCCTCTCAAACACTGATCAGGTTGCCAATAGAAGTGATTTCTTTTCATATGACTTTTCTTAACAGGTCTATTAGCTTTATAAGACGACTATCATTTGGCCAATCATGCGTAATTATCAGACATAGAAAGAGCAATTAAGAAACATGCAGTGCTGAAACAAGCCTGAACAAACAGGAGCAATTAGGCATATGAAGGCAATCACTGTGTGAAAAGTAGAAATGGCTGTTTGTGAAGTGGGTCAGAGGACTGCTTCGAAAACATTTATCATCCCATGGTTCAGTTACACAAGTAAATGTGGAATAATTTGATAATAATTTTAGTTTCTGATTGTAATAAACATAAGGCACACAACATGTCTATTTATAAAGCGATGATTTGGCTTTATGTTAAACCAAAGCAGGATGTACTAAATGTACTCACCAAGCAGAAAAGTCCTGAAGTCATCTTTAATGATTTCCATCTACAAAATGTACTTTGACTAGTATTTAAAAAAATAAAAATGTATAAAGACAATGTATTTGATGTTTTACCTAATAAACTGCATCGTTTTTTGAAGATAAATGTTTATTTTGAAATTTATCCATGCAACATATTCCATAAAAGTTGTGACAGGGGTAATTTAGGTCTAATAGTGATGTGACTAGATGAAATAAGACGGTGATGTGAAGCAGGTGAGGCAATCGTCTAATCATTGTACATAAGCAGCCTCCAAAAAGGCCTAGTCCTTCAAGAGCAAGGATGGGTCGAGACTCGCCAATCTGCCAACAGATGCGTCAGTGAATAATCCAACACTTTGAGAACAACATTCCCCAAAGAAAAATCAGTAGGACTTTGGGCATTTCACCTTCTACAGTGCACAATATAATTAAAAGATTTAAAAAATGTATTCAAATCTCGGGCAAGGCTGAAAACCACTTCTGAATGCGTGCGATCTCTGATCGTGGGGATACTTCTGGAATACTGTGGTAAAGCTTTGCTAGTCAACATCATTCGCCGCGGCATACACAGATGCAAATTAAGGCTTTACTATGCAAAGCAGAAGCCATACATCAACACTGTCCAGAAGCGCCCCCGACTTCTCTGGGCTTGATCTCATCTGAGATGGACACTAGCACAGTAGAATTGTGTTTTGTGGTCCAACAAGTGAACATTTCAAATATTTTTTGGACAAAACAGCTTATTCTTATTCTTCAGACCAAAGAGTTAAAGGACCATCCAAGCTATTATCAGTGTCAGGTCCAAGATGCATATGCAGCCATCCAGAGCAGGACAACTTCAAACCACATTTTGCCCAGATTAGAAGAGCATGGTTGCGTAAGCAGAGTGTGGGTGCTAGCATGGTCTGCCTGCAGTCCTGACCTGTCTCCGATTGAGAATGTGTGGTGCATTATGAAGCACAAAATAAGGCACCAAAGGCCCAGTATAGTTGCGCAGCTGAAGAATGAATAATGGATGAATGGGGGAAAATTCTGCTTGCTAAACTTAACCAACCAGTGTCTTCATCACCCCAACACTTAATAAGTGTTATTAAAAGAAAAGTTGATGTTACACAGTGGTAAACCGTCAACTGTCCCAACTTTTTTGGAGTGTGTTGCAGTCATCAGATTTGAAATGTCTTCAAAAATAAATTATTTTCACAAAGTAAAACATCAAATAAAGAGTTAATGATGTGTTTTCAACATAATACAGGGTGAACTGAATTTTCAAATTACTATTTTTGTGTGTTTTTGTATTTCCCATACTGTCCCAACTTTTTTTGGGAATTGGGGTTATAGTATTTTGAATTTTATGGTTATGGTTTATGGTTTAAAGCCATTTATGGTTTAATGGCTTGACATTTTTAAAAGTAATTTATTGCTTTAAATTGTTTTCTTCTATTGGCAGATGATTTTTGTCTTTTCCCAAAATGAAATTTTTAAAATTATTACAAATTATCTGCCAACAGAACAAGACTATTCCAAGCTTGAAATTAGTACAAATAGGTTTAATATCCAGTTACCCAAGATAAATTTTTTTGCAGTATGCTTTGGGTGCAAATGTTACAAATTGATTTAAATGACTTAATTTAATTTTAAATACATTTTTAATTTAATTGATTGATTTGAATCTTGGCTACATATAGTGTTGCTTACAAAAACATCTTTTCATGGCCTGTCAGGCAAACGTCTAGTGCAACGTATCTCACTCAGCTGTAGGCCGTTTGATATTGTTTGTACCTGATAATGCTGCATTCTCACTGTAGCAATTTCAGATCATCTGCAAAAACAAAACAAAACAAAAATGTCTTGTCATTGTTAGGATTAGGATATGCTGTATTCTTCTGTCTTGTCAGCATTAGTTTAATAGGCTGATAGCCTAATTATTGTGGGTGGAATCCAGATTGCTAAATTAATACAGATGAATGTGATCACGACTCGGACTATTTATGACAATCAGCCTTAACATATTCTCAATATATTTGAGTTGTGTTGTGTTGGATTTAAAAAAAAAAAAAAAAAATCTTTTCCTTCTTGTTCTCTTCATATCATCACATTAGATCAAACATTCTTAATGTTTGAACTCATTTAAATAAAACAAACTTGATTTATATTATGCAATAATTAGCTTACTGCATTTCATCTGCATGGTCTGTCTGCTTTTTCTATTGACCGATTTTTTGAGCGATTAAAGATAAGTTTTTGTTTTAGTAGATAGGTCAAGGTCAAAAATGTCACTGGAACACTTTGGTTAGAAGATGGAAATTTAAAATAGGAACCTCTCACGTCTCCAAATTTTTTTTTCCATTCAGCTAGCAGGGTCTTTTTTTAATGCCATGTTTGGCAGACACTGATCTCTGGGTTATTGTTTTTAACCAAGCACCTCACAGAAATGTCATTGACATTTACGTGCTTAAAAAGCCAATCAACACCGATGTGCCTGATAGACTCAGTACCATGTCAGTGTCATTGCTGTGCCGAGAATTAACCACTTCCCAAATAATATCTAATCAGTGGTTATTCTATGGTGGTCTCTTTCCATTGATAGGTGGAGTAAAGGGTGGAGGACAAACTCATACAGTCAGTAATTGTATACAGTATATACAAAGTGATACTGTATATATGATGACAGTGACAGCTAGTGGTAATACTGGTTAGGAGAGCTAAAATATAATATAAATCAGCAGGAATAATAAATGAAATACCCTCTAGGATGCCCCTATAGTATAGAGGAAATGTGAATAAGTACCCTAATGATGCTCTTCAAATGGAAAAAGGGTGCTGCTATGACTGAGAATATTTGATGATGTGGCCTCAAGGGTGCCATTACATGTGGGAAACATGATGAAGTGTCTTCTAAGGTTCCCATTCAGTAGAAGATACATGTTGAATTGTCCTTGAGGGAGCCCTTCGAGTGGAGAGTATGTGAATCAGTGCCCTACACGGTTCCCCTACATGCAAGAAATATGATGAAGTGCAGTCTTGGGTGCCCTTACAGTGGGGAAAATGAGGTATTGTGCCCTATAGGGTTCTCCTACATGTGAGAAAATTACATATAGGGCATGCTAGGTGCTCTTATGTGCCTTGATAGTAGAAAAAACATAAGTTGATATTCTCCAGGTGACACTGTTTTTTTTTAAGCCCACTGTGTGTAAGCCCCCCCTCCAAACAGCCTATGTCTGCCCCTGCCAATAGGTGTATAGTGGCACACATTACATAATTAATTTTAAGCATGCCATATTGTCACCATTAAGCCTATGCATGTTTTGAATGCATTACATTCTCACCTGCTTATTACAGCTACTGTATGTTGTTTTCATTTTCATTAGATGTATGACAGCCTCTCTTGTATTGTTTGTTTTCATTTGGACCAAAGCCATCACCTATGTCTGGACATATGGGCCATAGTGGAGTCAGACATCTTAATGGAGGCTTGTTGTGTCTTAGGATAATCCTTTAAGTACTGTTTGTTTTCTGCCTAATTAAACAGAATTATGGTACTCTGCCTCTGATGATAATGAGCTTTGACTCACCTTCAGCCTCTTAGTATTCTCTATATTGTTAACTGCCTCTTCCTCTTTGAATCTCAGTGGGAATTGACTCATGTGTCTAATGTTTTTCTCTTTCTTCTCCTGGTTTGTACATGAACTGCCTTGTTAAGGCATCTAGTACCAAACACATTAATATACACTTACCGTCAACTTTATGAGGAGCACCTGTACACCTGCACATTCATGCCATTATATAATCAGCCAATCATGTGGCAGCAGTTTAATGCATAAAATCATGCAGATACATGTGACGAGCGTCAGGTAAAGTTCACATTAAACATCATAATGAAGCAAAAGTGTGATCTCCGTGACTTTGATCAGTTCATGGATGTTGGTATCGGATGGGCTGGTTTGAATATTTCATAAACTGGGATTTCATAAACTGTGACTCTCCTGGGATTTTCACACACAATATTGAGTGAGCAAAAGTTCTATGGGTGGAAATGCCTTCTTGATAAGAGAGGTCAGAGGTCAGAGGAAAATGGCCACATTGGTTCCAGCTGGCAGGAGGGATATAGTAACTCAGTAATCACTCTTTCTCAGAAGGATACATGGTGTCAATTAAGAGCAAGATTCTGATGACATCCTTTTCTAAAGAGTGTTTATGTGAGTTACTATGACCTGTCTGGTCATTCTCCTCTGATCTTTTTCAGCAACAATTTTTTTCAGTCATGGGATTTATTTATTAATTTTTTTACTTGTGTGTAAAGCCAGCTCCATCAAACCCCTTCAAATGATTCAGAATACAGCATCATGCCTCGTCTTCAATCAGCCCAAGAGAACCCATGTCACACCCCTATTCATCTCCCTCCACTGTCTGTACCTGTAGCCACAGGCATCAAATT
>JAOUWY010000035.1:15646527-15656871 GCA_025728095.1 Prietella phreatophila
TGAAAAGTATGAACATGAAAAGTATGAGCATGTGCAGCACTCAATACTTAGTTGGGGCTCCTTTTGCCTGAATTACTGCAGCAATGTGGTGTGGCATGGAGTCGATCAGTCTGTGGCACTGCTCAGGTGTTATGACAGCCTAGGTTGCTGTGATAGTGGCCTTCAGCTCTTCTGCATTGTTGGGTCTGGCGTATCACATCTTCCTCTTCACAATACCTCATAGATTTTTATACTAGTTTCACTTTTTGAATGGAATTACTGAAATATCAACTTTTTGATGATATTCTAATTATAATTATTATGACCAGCACCTGTAGTTTCATTGCTGAGCCTTTAATAGCTGTTAGTTCTCCCATGTAATAGATAAAATAAATGATCAGGACCACTTATAATGATAATGAGTCTTTAATTAGTCACATCTACATTACAACACAGTGAAATTCTTCTTTTCGCATATCCCAGCATGTTAGGAAGCTGTGGTCAGAGCGCAGGGTCAACCATGGTCAATCATAATATTATGACCGGCAATCACTGATTATTGGCTCATTATATTATAGTGGTGCTATATATAAGTGGTGCTAGCATGAACACATTGCCAGACATTGCTAGTAATTATGCTGTTTTAGTGTCCCTCAATAGCTGTGTTGCTTCTACAGTATTCTTGAGTCAAGTACAGATCAGTATGCACCACACACTTACCCTATTCACCAGACCATAGACTCCCATCAGTCTGTTTGGCTGCAGTTGTTAAACACATTCTCTTTTATCTGACTACTAGAATACCATGCCTGTGAATACCATCCTCTCCTCACAGAAATGTGCATTAATGTAATAAGAAATGTGAATAAACTGTGTTCATTAGTGTTGCAGCTGCATGGCCATGGTGTAATATATGACTTATAAAATGACTTCGAAACAGGTGCTGTGGAGGTGGGCGTTTGATTTAACTTGCATTCCATAGTGGATGAGTAATAAGCAAAATAAGCACGCAGGAGTTATTTTCATCTCCTTTCATTAATGATCACTTATCAGTGACTCGCAGTGACGCTGTTCACACCAGCAGTGTTGTCTTTATTTTGAAGAACAGTTTGTTTCAATGACATGCAAAGAGAGAGAACGTAATATAACAGTGTCTTATCTATCTCTGACAAGCGCATGACTGATATGACGGCATGCTCACTATGACTAACGTGTAACATACAGAGTAATGCAGATCTTCAGAGTGAAGCAAGTTTTTTTTTTAATGAGGTACTGGTGTTAAAAGGAATTAAAGATCATACTTGCAAGTAAATCATCATGCTAGAATCATCACAATAGCATTTTTTATACAGTATATTGTTTGGCTTTGTGAAAACCTTTGGCGCATAAACAATTTAAAGTAAATTCGCAGGATCACTTTGTATTTCAGAACATTTCCATCCTATCCACCACCTGCTTAAATAATCAGGTGTCAGAGCTTCAAAGCTTCTTCCCACAGGCAATAGCTCTCATTAACAGCTCAGGATAGGACGACTCTGTCACACCTGTGGAATAGCACTGTAAAACTTTTAATAATTTGGATACGTAATTCCCTGATATACCTTGCACACTTAATTGTATGTACCCTGTTGTTGTGTATACTGTACATGTGTAGTACTTTTTGTATCATTTAGACTTTTAACTTAAAAAAGTTTGCTGTGGCCAAAACTGGACAGGTGTTTTTCTTAGATAGTGATAATGAATTCTGTCTCTGACAGTTCCTCAACCTCAGCTCAACCACTCAAGTTAATTATTGTTCTCATTCTAAGATGTCTCTGCATTTATATGTGTGACAGCTGTGACTCAGGTGGTGGAGTGGTTTGTCCACTAATCGTGGGGTTGGAGCCCACATGACTCTACATGCCAAAGTGTCCTTGGGCAAGACACTTAAGCCCAAGTTGCTCCCGATGGCAAGTTAGCGCCTTGAATGGCAGCTCTGCTACCATTGGCGTGTGGGTGAATGAGAACCATTGTAAAGCACTTTGTAGAATCACAATATAAGTGACCATTTATATGATTATTAAATTCCTAGAAATTATTTTAAATAATTACAAATTGGAATTTTAAAAAGGTGTTGCCAGGTGACGGAACAGAAAAGCATTCAGCCTGTTGTCAAGAGACCATGAGTTTGAATCCTGACCATGCAGCAGCCATCTGTAGTAGTCTAAAGGACGCAGTTGGCTGGGTCCACATGTCTCAATGGAAGCACATATTAGCCTTCATTATTCCCTGCTTGTTGTATGACAGTGGAGAGCTGGGGTTCAGAATTGAACTAGCCGTTCATATTGACCAAATTGGTGGAGGAAATGGAGTAAACAAAAAACAAAAAACACAGCTAGTGAAAAAACACCCAGTGAAACATGTATTTACTACTGAGGCAGTAAATTAAAAAAAGTAGTAAATCTCAAGATCGAAATGATTTGGAGTTCTGTGGGACTATACCTCAATCAGTATCTCAATTCAAAAGAACCAAGTCCTTTCCTGTGACAGATATGGATAAAATCACTATGTCAAAGGTATGTTTGTATTTTCATATCTCACTGACATTAGAAAAAGTTTATTGGACTGTTGTAGGTTTTATCTCAATTGTTTTTATCACTTTTGCTCAAATGGTATTTCAAGTCTTTTCAGTTACTGAAATGCAACAGTGTTGTTCAATGTGAATATGACCATGCAGACCATGTGCACTTGTATCTGTGTAATCACTGTTTGAGTGACAGCAGTCAGCACAGGTCTTGCCTTAGGCCAGGAGAAATGCTGTATCCAGAGGGAGACTCTGTCAGGACCAGTGTTCTGCTCTGCCACTCAGGCCTCTGCTGTTGATGTCTGTTTTTGAGCTGAGTGCTGAGGCTCCTGGCCATGACTCCACTGTCATCTCAGTGAATTCACTCCTCATGAATGGGCTGTCACAGAATCCTGTGAGGGTGGCCCTGTTCAAAGTCATTTGACCCACAAATTTGACATTTTTATTAACTTTACTTCTGCTCTTATGACAAGTCATCTTAGATTCCCCAATGTTTTTCAGATAACATTCTGTTTGTTTTTGTAGTAACATGTGATTTGAGTTTTAATGAAATCAAAAGCAGGCAAGTTAACTTTCGATCAAAGTAAAAAATCAGAATGTGCTTATGCTTTTCTTATTTAAGCATTCTAAAATATAGCATTTAAGCATTCTGAAATATAGTATTATCTGGAAATTCTGTGAAAAGCCTTAAAAAGAAAAGAAATGCATGAACTGTGTAATTCAATAAGGCAATATGACCAATCAGCCAAAGCCACTTTTTATGCAATAAATTAAACATTTTTCTTTTTTTTTCCACTAGCTTACTGGAAATGAGCAGTTCTACACTATCATTGACCTGGTGCTAGCGTAACATTAAAAGTCCATTTGCCGGGCTAGCAGAAATGAGCATGATCATAATGGCAGTAATTACACAAATAATTAATGAACTTATTATTAGTTATTAAGATACTTACAAAGTTTCAGTATTCAATATTGCTATATACACATTTACTGATTTCTCTAAGCAAATAGTGTTAATAAGTCTTACATGCAAGAAATAACTTATTTGTGAAAAAACATTGTAGTAGATATCCTTGAGAGGCTGCTCTCCTTCAAGCAAACTTTGAAAAGGCGAGCTGAAGAGGTTCTAAGTGTTCTAAGTTCACTTTATAGACATAGGAGCATTACTCAACTTAAGAACCCTTAAGGAGAATGTAAGGATGAGCCACGCTTATTTCATTCAAATTTCAGAAAGTTTCCCAATCCCTATGCACTTCTCTTGCTGAATAATAAATTTGGACAGGATTTAGCAAAAATTAATCAGTTGGTGAATATCTCAGAATTCACAAGCTGAAGTAAATGTTAATTGTGGCACTGACTTGAATATCTACTAAGTACATTCTCATACCTTTTATGATTCTGCTTTCTAGCTGGTTATGTGATAGTTAAAATGTGGAAAACTGCATTATTGGATAAAGCAGTTTTTTCTTTGTTTCTTCTCAGTACATTAAACAAAGCTGTGTAGCAGATATGTTTCCATGTGCAAATTTCAAATGTTGATTCATTGCATTAGTTTCCCATTAATCATCACTGTGTGGGATGAATTGTGCATCATCTCCGTACAAACAAACACATACACATTAGCTCATTAATTAATTGTAGGCTGATGCATCTTTTAGCTGTTGGTGACAAGTGTTGACAGCTAAATACACTCCCCAACAAACAAGAACAAACATTTGCAGAGCTCAGGGAATGGTCAAGTCACAGAATAGGATAACGTTTTATGTACTAATTAAAAATTAATGATCTAGAAACTGTCAATTGGACAAATCAAAAGTAGAAAAAAGAAAACAGTTTCAATTGCTTCTTTAATAACAAGAACAGTGTACACTGTACAGTTAATGGAGAAGATGATAGCAACTGAGCTGCAAATTCATTAATGGCTGCAGATAACAATTTATCATACAATCTATCATACAACTATTAAATCTTTTATATGGACAGCATAGGGGTATAGGGACAATGAAACTTTAAATACACTTGACTGTGAGTTGACTGTGCTAATCTAACTTGAATGGATTTGAGAAATATTAGCAAATCAGAACATTTTGAAGTGAAAGTGAATACCGCAAGACTGGGTCTTTCATGTGAATCTTCTCAATTGAAATCTCCATTTGAATGTAGAAAATTCTAAAATCTTCGTAAAATCGACAACCAAATTTTTTATTTAGATTTTTTTCTAATCTCAAGTTGTTAGCTGAATGTAACTTTGAAGGGTTTCTGACTGCTAGAGTATTCACATATAAGAAACAACATAAAAATAAGTGTTCTTTGTGGTCTTTTTTATAACTATCTACCCAACAGAGAACCATTTAGACTGATTTTCTTCTTAGTCCTTGAGCTAATGAACTAGTATCAGGATCTAAGTATTTATTAGTAGAGACTGCAAAGCGCATCTGTAAGTCATTCTGGAAAAGGGCATCTGCCAAATGCCTAAAATGTAAATGTAAAACTTCCAGTTTGGTGAGTTTACTTCAGGAATATAGAAATATCCTGGAATATACAGTATATGTATGGTCGTATAGTACTATCAGATGTCACTGTGGTTCTGGAAAACAGCCAAAAATGACCAAAAAAAAAAAAACTAGTTGTGATCAAAGCTGTTTTTCTACCATTCAACTTTAATAAAAACTCCTTCTGCATATTAGCAATTGAGCTAGGTTAACAAAATTTGGTAGTAAAAACAGTCTTCCTAAAGATGTCTAAACGTTTGCTAGCTATGTTGATTAAGCTCTTGCCAGCTTATTTCATAGCTGCATGCCATAATGAAAAAGACATAATCCAGACAATTAATTTAATTTGTAATCAGATACTGTGTGTCAAAATGTCTAAAATGTCTGAACATCGACAGTGCTACTCTGTACAGTTGACACTGGGCAACTTTTTAAAAATGTAAAATGACTTAATAAAATGACAAGAAAAGAAAAGAACTGACTAAAGGAATCAGTAGTTATTTCAGCACAGATGTTGCATGAACATAGATCAGTCAAGTGAAGAGATGTGTCATGAGTCCCCCTTTCTGCAGCGCGCTGTGGAGCATATGAACACGCATGCACGAGCAGGTGTGCGAGCACCTGCTTCTCCATTGTGGACAGCAGTGAGATCCCACCACATGCATTTGTTTATTTATGTCTGTCATGTCTCCTCCCTGTCCTGTCATTTGGTTGTAGTGTCACGTGTGTCTGTATTGCCCTCAGCTGTTAGCTGTCGGCATATATACCGCATGCCTCCCAACACACAACGCGGAATATTGATTTAGATGTAAGAATAGATGATAGATTGAGTTAGAATAGATAAGAAATTACGTTAGATAACCACAGTTCATAGTTTCATGTTTATATTCATAGTCATAGTCATAGTTCAGGTCATGTTTCATGTTTAGGTTTGTTAGTTTAGTTCATGCTGGTTTCTCCGCTACCAGTCCCTCGCTGTTGTTCATGTTTCTCGTTTTGTTTATCGACCCTGTTTTCCGTGACCATGACCTTGATTCCTGCCTAGCCCTGTGTATGCCTTTTTGCCGATCTCCTGACCTCTTGCATGTTTTGGATTATGTTTCTGGATCACATTTTGGATTTACCGGCCTATGTTTCTTGATAAAGAAAACCGTTCCAACTGACTTTCGTGGACCTTCCCGATCGGTATGATGGATTCTTTGGCTATCCGGACTATTTTTTGGTAGATTGTCATTTCTACTTCTCAAGCCAGTTTGACCTGAAGCCAAAAGAGAAACATTGGATAAGGTTCATGGTGTCCCGGTTTTTTGGCCCAGCTCGAAATTGCAAGTAGCAGCCATGAGACCCCGGGTACTGGTGGACAGTAGGCAAATTGTGCACCTGTTTTTGAAGGAGTTTGGAGAACCAGGGCAGAGCTATAACTTGGATAAGCTGTTGAAGGGAGTCAATGTGGTGAACAATGCTGATCTGCCGTTCCACATGCATTATGAGTGGATGAGCCACCAAGTGTGTGCTAACACGGACAACCAAGCTCTACTCACACCCAAGTCAGTTGATCAAGTTCTGTTCTTGTCCAAGCCTGCTGACCAAGTTCCTCTCATGTCCAAGTCTGCTGACCCAGTTGACCAAGTTCTGTTCACGTCCAAGCCTGCTGACCAAGTTCTGCTCATGTTCAAGCCTGCTGACCCTACCAACCCGGCCAACCACATTCTGCTCAAACCCAAGTCCACCGACACAGATAAGTTCTGCTCACGCCCGAGTCTGCTGACATGGTTTTCTGTGACCATGACCTTGATTCTTGCCTAGCCCTGTTTATGCCTGTTTGCCGATCACCTGACCTCTTGCATGTTTTGGATAACGTTTTGGATTTACCTGCCTGTGTTTCTTGATAAAGAAAACCGTTCCAACTGCACTTGCATCCATCCTATCTTCCATCCCATCACAATACGTGACAAGATGAGACTTATAATCAAATGCTGTGAGTGACCTTTACCTCAGAGTAGATGCTAATGTTCAAACTCATTTTTCCATAATTTTCTCCTAAATTTAGTCTCTGTCAATTCCCACCCACCATTTAGATCTCCCCTAACATACAACAGCTACCAACCATGGATGTGGACATGTGACACATGAAGCCAGCCAACTACGTTTTTTCGAACTACTGCTTATACTGCGTAACACACTTTGGAGGAAAGTGCTATCCATCTCCTTCAGAATGCATGAGCTCACAGACCCATGAATGGCAGTGTCACTGTGCTCGATATGGGCGAGAGAGTATAACACCCCTCCCACCCAGAGAGTATGGACAATTTTGCTCTCTGGCTGTGGGATTTTCAGGATTCGAGCTAACAATATTCAGACAACCGACCAAATGTTATTCTGTTGCACCACTCGGGAGCCCCCAAAACTCATTTCTCATTATAAACTTCTAATTATTTAAGACGCGGTTGTAGTTTTCAGAAATATATATAGTACAAAATGACCAAATTTGACCATGTGAGGAATTTTAACTACAGGAATGACTGGTTTAATAATAAAAATAAAAAAGTGGTGTATAATGATAAAGAAAAACTTGTTTAAAAAGTGGTGTATAATGATAAAGAAAAACTTGTTTATGGGATTATTTTGTTTTTGATGAGCTTTGTGAATTATGCTAACAGTTTTCAGTGTTATAATGAGAATCCTAACCATAATGATTACTTGTGGGATTTGCAATCTGATGAGCTTGCTAACATTGTCCTTGGAGTTTGATGTCTCTTTATGGAACAATACTAGTCCAAGTTCTCTGGTGTTATCTTACAATACAATGTACGCAATATATTTACTTAAATGTCCAGTAGGATCAGAAAATTTGAGGACAGGGTGTCTGAGAATGTTGCTCTGTCTGTTTTTGCCCATGAGCAGAATGAATCACATACCTGTAGTCTGTCCATAAGAGTTATAAGCCCATAATCCTGGCCCGTGGGCATAACACAGGAGATGGATCCATAAAAGATAACATTTGTATCAGCATTATTGGAAAAATTTACAGTCATATTGAGGCATGGTCCTTAGCCATGACTAGATAGTACTGTAACTATGGCAATAAGGTGCATTGGTAGGGACAAAGTAGAGGAGGATTAGCTGTTGTACAATAGGTAATTCCCTGTCAAGTAACCAAGTATCAGTGGAAATCACCATGTACTGTAAGACTTATCAGCAAATCATGGTGAAAATGGTTGCTTCTGTGGAAATTATTCTTTATCACCTAATACAGACATTCAAGAGTCACTACAGTCTGCCATAAGGACAGAATCTGAATAGCTAAGTAGGTAAATCATAATTTTATAGGGACAAAGTGTCAGTGCTGCTTCTTATTCCTATAAACAAACTCTTCAAGACACTGTAGTTCCATCAAATCCTTCATGTTGATTATGAAGCCAAAAATTGTATTGCTATTCATTATTTAGGTCCTAAGTACCCATGTACATTCATGCAATTATCCAATCAGCCCATCATATGGCAGCAGTACAAAGATACAACCATGCAGATCCAGGTCAAGAGATTCTGTTAATATTCACATCACAACATCAGAATGGGAAATAAATGTGATCTCAGTGACTTTGAATGTGGCATGGTTGTTGGTGCCAGATGAGCTGGTTTGAGTATATTTCAGAAACTGATTATCTTCTGAACATTCTCTAGAGTTTAGACAGAATGATGTTTAAAGCAAAAATACATCCTGTGAGCAGCAGTTCTCTGGGTGAAAAACTATTCCCAGAGAAATTATTTGATGATGAGGGAAGTCAGAGGAGAAAGGACTATCTGGTTTGAGCTGAAACAAAGTTTACAGTAACTCAAATAACCACTCTTTATAAACAGATTAAGGAGAAAAACATCTGATAACAGCAATATGTCAAACCTTGAGTTCCACTGAGTTCCACTCCTGTCAGCTAAGAACAGGCATCTGAGGCTACAGTAGGCACAGGCTCAACAAATCTGGACAGTTGAAGATTAGTTAAACATTGGCCTTGTTCTTTTTCCCAGTGTCTAATTACTGATATCATTGTTCCCACTGATTAATCACTGATCCATGTAACTCATTTAGCAAATGATCAAGACAATTCAATGAATATTGAATTGAATAAAAAATCTGGTGACGTTTAGTGACATTTTAGCATGCATTAGCTACTTTCCCTGGAAAACAGTTGGTAACATTGCTTAACGTTGCTAGCCAGAGGTGTTATTTGCTAATTCACAGTAATAAAGCTTCATAGGTCAGGAAGTCCTGCTAAGAGAGGTGCAGAAAGGGCATGTACATGTTTGTTAATGTGTAAATGAAGTATATATGATTCAGAATTTAATTTAGGGGCCTTTGAAGATATTCAGTACAATTTTCAAAAGCTCAAAGCAGATACTGGATGTCCATTGAGCAAAATCTGTATGCCAAGTACGGCTAAATCTAAATGTTTACCTTTCAAATGTTTAATTAATGCCCTATCTAATTTACATGTTAATTGTTTTTTTTCTTTTGGGATTTGCAAGGCGCAAATTGCTTACTGCTTGCATAATTGTTCACTGGAATAACTTTCTTTCTCAGGAAAAAGTAAGTCTTTTCTGCTTTTAAATTTCACAAGACTGAGTTTTAGACTTTTGTCTAAAATTTTGAGATTTTGCGGCTTAGAACATTCTGACATATGCAAGGCCTAATGTACATCAGTTTATTCGTATTATCTCGGTCAGCATATTGACTAATTTGGCATTGAGTCTCTAAATCAAGCAGATTGCACTCTGAGAAGAGGAAACCTAATTTCTTGTCTGCTTTTATGATGCTCAATATGTGCCAAATGAAAGATTACAGCCCCAAGCTTATTATATCCCCATTATTATATGATTACGGCCTCAAGGTATCAATCCTGCAGTTCTTTTAACTCCTCATGCATGTACAACATGTCTTTCTCTGTGTGACTTCAGTTACTTACTTCAGTAAATGCAGGATGGCTGATTCAGACTGATCACTTGTGGGAGGTACAGAGCTGCAGTGACTTTTCATGACAGAAACCATGGACTCATTGTATCTCACACAGCCTACAGTATGAATGGGTCTCTAAACTGCTCTAATTCAAACAGAATGTACTTCGATGGTCACTGGGGATACAATATTTCATTTGGCCCAGTTTCTCTGTTTAGGCTTGGATTAGAGAATTTTGCTAATACTTTTCACCTTCCTTTCAGTAGTTCACTACATTCTGTCATCAATGGCTGCGTTTACATGGACAACAATAATCCACTCTTAATCTAATTAAGACCATACTTTGATTAAGAAACTAC
>JAOUWY010000035.1:15722660-15742655 GCA_025728095.1 Prietella phreatophila
ACTAACATCTAGTATAGAACCTTAACAAGTAAATATAGTAAAGCCTGTCCACTTGGAAGCCATTTTGCCATCATACCCGCTAGTTATTTCCAGTAATACAAGACCAGGTTCTTATCTACTTGAATGGAGAGAGGTCCAGATACTAGAAATGAATCAGTAAGTTGATGATTAAGACATTGATTTAAAATGTTTGTTAAACTTACACATAAACAGGATAAGTAATGTGGATCCAACAAAATCCAGCCATCCATCTTCCATATTGCTTATCCTACACAGGATAACAAGGGAGCCTGGAGCCCAACCTAGAGAACTTGGGGCACAAGGCGGGGGACACCATGTATCAGAGTACCCAGAGGAAGCCCACAAAGCATGGGGAAATCATGCAAACTCAGCACAAACAGGGCGGAGGCGAGATTTGTACCCCCAACCCCGGAGACACTGCTAACCACTAAGCCACTGTGCCCTCGTTCCAAAAACATACAATATAGTTTTTTTTCCGATTGTTACTTGGACAAATTGAGCAAAGCACCATCTGTACATAGCAGTGTAAGAATTTGATTTACCAGGGTTTTTTTTTTTACTGACATCTTTAATTACAAGGTGATTTTATGTGACTTTTAACTGAGGGATGCTACTTATGCAATACAGTCACCATATTGAATGAGACACACAGCCCCATTTATATTGACCCAATCATTTTTCTCACTTGCCAATTCCCACCTACCAGCCAGCCCTCACTTACAACAGCTATTAACTGGAGAGACTGAATGCTAAGATGTGCCTCCTCTGAGAACGAGCTGCCACATAATTCGAACTGCTGCTCATTCTGCATCACAGGGCAGCTGAGAACACTGAGGGAAGAGCTGTCTGACTTATTCCTTATACTCAAGCTCACAGATGTGTGCAATTGGTTAGTGTCTCTGCGATTATTCCCTTGTCACAGGTGGCTGTGGCTTTGTTGGAATTCGAACTTGTGATTTTCCAGATAATAGAGTGAATGAGCCAGCACCATTTTTCTTGAAAGCAGTAGACTCTATCTTCATATTCCATATCTCAACTCAATCACTTATCTGGGATTTGTGTGTGATCTGTAGAGCTCATAATAAAGGAGACACTATTCAGTCTTACGTTTGTGTTTCACATTAATCAGGTAGAATGAGCAGTGCTCCAGCTTGTCCTGTTGCCATTCCAACCAGCCTGGATTCATGAAGGTTCATGATGGTTGGAATTAGTTTCTTTTCGCATGGCTTAAGGTGTAAGGTTAAGTTTGAATGATAAATTAGCTGCTAAACCTAACCACAACTGTTGTATCCATCCATGCAGCTTAGCAATACATGTATGCAAGTGTGAGACCATGTTGTTTGTTGTGCAGATGTGCAACAAGCAGGTCTTGTTGGGGCAGTGGCTGACTTTGGTCTTGTTGATGTTGATATAGGGAGCTCTCCATGGTGCTGATAGCTTCACAGCCTGGTGTAAGTGCTGAGCATTCAGCTGAGTGGGCCTGACCATATGCTGCAGTCACTCTGCAGATGGCATTATGGGCAATTGAAAAGGCCACAGTCCACAACAGACAACAGCAGAGCACTGGAGAATGATGAGTAAACTGTGTTTAAAATGTGTCTTTGGCAACATTATAATGTGTATCTCTTTATGGATATACACTGATCAGCCATAACATTAAAACGATAACATTGATTATCATGTTACAATGGCATCTGTCAAGGGGTGGGATATTTTACGTAGAAAGTGAACAGTCAGTTCTCGAAGTTGATGTGTTGAAAGCAGGAAAAATGGACAGGCATATGAATCTGAGCAACTTTGACAAGAGCCAAATTGTGATGGCTAGATGACTGGGTTCCTTGTGGAGTGTTCCCAGTATGCAGTGGTTATCACCTATCAAAGGTGGTCCAAGGAAGGGCAACCGGTGAACTGGTGATAGAGTCATGGGCACCCAAGGCATATTGATACTCATGGGGAGCAAAGGCTGGACCATCTGGTCCAATCCCTATTGTAGCACAAACTGTTGAAAAAGTTAATGCTGGCTAAGATAGAACGGTATCAAGACACACCATGAATTGCAGCATGCTACATATGGGTCTGCTTGGACACCGAGCGATCAGAGTGCCCCCTGTCCTCTGCCAAAAGCGTCTATAATGGACACATGAGCATCAGAACTGGACCGTGGAGCACTGGAAGAAGTTGGCCTGGACTGATGAATCACGTTTGTTTTTTGTTTTTTTTTACCTCAAGTGGATGACCAAGTGTGTGTACATTGCTTATTTGGGGAAGAGATGGCACCAGAATGCACTATGGGAAGTGTGATGCTCTGGGCAATGTTCTGCTCAGAAACCTGACATTCATGTAGATGTTAATCTGACAAGATAACACACCCTTGCCCACCACAAAAATTGTTCAGGAATGGTTTGAAGAACATGACGAGTTCAAGGTGTTAACTTGGCCTGCAAATTTCCCAGATCTCAATCCAATAGAGCATCTGTGGGATGTGCTGGAAAAACAAGTCCAATCCTTGGAGGCCCCAGCTCACAACTTACAGGACTTAAAGGATCTGCTGCTAACGTCTTGGTGCCAGATACCACATCACACCTTCAGTGTTCTTGTGAAGTCCATACCTCGATGGGTCCGATCTGTTTTGGTGGCACAATGTGTAGGTGGACCTACATAGTATTAGGCAGGTGGTTTTAATCACTGATTGTTATACGTCACCCTTCACAATAGTCTGGCATTTTAATGGCTTTAGTATATGCACCCTACTGATGTATCGTCATCTTTTCAGGCAGGTTTAAAGGCAATCTGTACATTGTCTTCATATGAGGTAGGCACTAAAGAGAAAGGCCAAGCCCTTGTTTCAGAAAAAGAATAAACAAGAAGCAAATGATGTGGTTCCTTTCTTCCACGTATTCCCTCAGTTTACAGTTTAAGCATTTAGTAGGTCCTAAATGCATTAGCATTTGCTGCAAACATGCATTGTACCAAAGATGACTGTCTGCTAGTAAAGGAAAAGTGGCTTGACAGTAATCTGACATATAAAGTAAAGGTTTATTAGGTTTGTCCTTCTTTAGGAAACCTTAAACGTTGTATGCAGAGCCCTACCACACATGACTTTCCTGTCAGAGAGAGCTCCAATAGAACCAAATTAGAAACAGTAAAGCTACAGATTACCTGATTTTCAATTCACAAATCTTTTGCTCAGTTCCGAACCCTGATTATACTCTCAACATTGTTTTGTACATTCACAGTATCAATCGAATGTCCATGTAATTTGTCTTTGCACCTTGTAACATCTCCTGTAATGCTGCAGCAGACCAGGGTGACTAGCATAATGCATTTATGTCATTGAGCACTATGTTCATGCCATTTTCTGTATATCCCATTAGGAGTGTTTGAACATCTGTTGGGTAAAGCAAAGGTATTTTATTGTATTGTCACCGGTTGCATGTTAGCTGTATTTATATAGTGTCTTTATTTCATTCAGGGTCACTGTACACATCAACAAATAATACACACAACAGAAAACCATGAAAGCAAAATGACAAAAAACAAACAAAAATGAAAAGATGTAGTGCCAGATATGGGGAAAATGGGAAAACCAGATAAGAATTAAAAAATTTATTTATTTATTTTTGGCACACACTAAAGATGAAACTTTAATTATCATTATCTAATACTTATCCAAATTATTACAAAAAAAATGAATGATGCCTCATTATGAATCCAAATATAAAGAAATGCCACAGCAGTACATTTCAGAATGAACATAATCAACCTAAAAGTCAAGTTTGGCTATTCTACATGCTATTCCCTAGTTACAATGTGTACCTTTGAGTCTGCTTTCAGAAAAGCTTTGATAAAAGTTGGATCACTCTAACTAAATTTACAGTGATTAAAATATTTTTAAATTCCAGCTTCTGGAAAACCCAGCCTGTGGCTCGCTCATTAGGGCTAAATCAAAATTATATTCATATATCTGTAAAGCTAACAATATCCATTACTAAATTACTAAAACCATGTCATCCTCCTTTCATCCTCCGTGCTTTAAAAAGCATGTAGTTATTTTATTATATTAGCAGTACATCATGCACTAACATCAATCTTAAGTCTATCCTTCTTGCTACTAGCTGTCCAATAACAGCTGACACTCATGCAGGTCATTCGTAAATTTTAGCCCCAAAATGAATCTGAAATGAGGAGAAAAAAATCCAAAGAGTTTAATATAAACAGCTGTTTTTAAATGAAAAGACAACGGAACCCATCAGCACCTTTTTCTGACCAGTGCAGCCTCACCGCCCACAGTCTGCTAAACCTTCCCATGATTCATTGCTTTGTTTTATGATATGCCGCATCGAAGGCAGATATGAGCCAACAGTCTGTAAGGATGAACCGCAGTCCTGGGCAAAGAGGATTTTCCTCATAATGACTTGCTTGTAAATGCTGGATATGACATTTGCATTTGTCTGTAATTAGTTCTGGGTATCAGTTCCAGATCTCCTCTCTCTGCTGCTCCATTCTGCCCTGCATTTACGTTTATTCAGAGCATCTGGCTGCTCTCCATTGTGCCATTGTCTTACAGAATGCACGGTTTGACGGCGTGATTGTGATTTTCAGTGCATTTTGTCATGGCTTTTCTTTCATTTTTTAGGAGTCATTTTATGCACTTCATCTGCAGGGTTGGGAGGGTTACAAATTACTAAGTATAACACGTCATCAGTAATGTAATCCAAGTATCACAATGTGAAAGTAATCTGATCATTTTTGGATTACTTAAGGCCACATATGCAAATAAAGTTAAGAGTAAAGCAATATAATCTAAAATACTTTTATTTAGACCTTATTTTAAGCTTAAAACATATTCAATGTTTGGATTTGTTTTAATAAAATAAATAATTAAATAAATAAAAGATCACTGTCCCTGATGCGGGTAACATTACATCACAAAAGTTAGGGTGAACATATTTTGGTTTTCCAAAAAAAAAGTACGGGGGGGTCTTAATAGCATTCAGAACAGTGTTACTCTGAATTCAGGCTTTAATACACAGAAGAAGACACATGATTAGCATCACATAAATATGTAATGTATGTAATATATGTATATAAATAAAATTGGTTTCAGTCTGAACCAAGGTTATAATCGTAAACGAACGAAGTAACGAAAACTAGGTGTGAAAAAACTAAAACTGTATTGTCTTTTTGCTAAACTAACAATTATAGAGTAAATGTCTTTAGTTTTCGTGTTTGTCAATGTCTCTCATAGAGCAAATATGTTTCAGAGTTAACATTTCTGACTGGGAACCCGGAAATTACAACATTCCATGTCAAATTGAACACAGCATAGTCCATGCTCCTCGCCTGGCATCATGGTGGTACCGAAAGTTGGAAGAAAGAGGCAAAGTCCTATTTGGGATTACTTTGAATATGACTGTGTGTCAGGTAAAAGCAAGTGTCTTGCAGTGGAAGGTGGTGAAATATGTAGACAACCTATTAAATGGAAAAATCCCACAAATTTGAAAGTACATTTGAGAAGCGCGCACAAGGAGGCTAGCCTAGTTAACAACAGTAGGACAGAGAACATTACAGCAGAGCTTTCACCGGCGAACCGAGAGCTGCTAGTTAGTAAATACGCAGGAACATCACAAGCAGGTCGAAGCGTTGGTTAATATGTTATTGATACTGGGATGTCTACACAACTGTGGGAGTTACCTTCAAAAAGCTGGCCACTTTACTCGAACCAAAGTTCAAAACACCTGGAGCTGCAAGAGTCAACAGCCTTATTGGGGCTAAAATGGATATGGCAAAGCAGAAAGGAAAAGAGATCATTAAGGATGCGAGGAAGCTGACTCTATGTGTAGATGGTTGGATCAAGAGAGGATTAACAGCATCTTTCATGGGTGTGTCAGCTTGTTTGTGCCCATATGTACATTTTATGTACTGGTGTTATTGTTGAATACATATTTCTAAAATGGTATGATGTTTTTGTTGAGTTTTTATTACACAATACTTTTCATGGCCTTGACAAATAACCCATATTAGAAAAGACTAAAACTAATAAAAACTAAACTAAAACTAAGCATTTTCAAAAAAATAGAAACTAAACTAAACTAGAAAACCCACTTTAAAAACCCAGTTAAAACTAAACTGAATTTGAAAACAGTCAAAACTAAATGAAAGTAAAAGGTAATGAAAAATTCAAAACTATAATAGCCTTGCTCTGAACACATTTGACAATTTTTCTTACATTCTTTTGAATGTCCATGGAATAAAATAAAATTTCAGATGCCTCGAGTGTACCTTCTGCCTTCATTGACACCTTTGAACGACCATGTAATACGAAGTAATGTGATAAACATGAAATTAAAAATGACCTTATATGGCCATGGGCATTGTTTCGACTCAGGACAGCTTCATTTGCTGCTATTGTCAAGCAACTGTTTGATGCTGTACACAACAGTGCTTCACCTTCACGCGTTCACTGAGAGAAGGCTAATGGCTGAGAGGCAGGAATAGATAGTTGTGACCAGCTACAGATGGGAGAGAAAGAAAAAATGATGCCTGCATTATACTGACACATATTTATTTTGCTTGCATGGTTTGGCGTCACTCATCACCTTGATGAAGAGTCTAAAGATCGACCAATATTGATGTTTTTACTACTGATACCGATTAGTTGCATGTTCATGTGCCCTAAAACTGATATGCAGAACCGATAGTTATTTGTTGTTTTACTTCTGTTTTTGAGACAATAACACCACTGAACTGCACAAATGACTTTATTCCTAACGATTTTGTCAATTTCACGTCCTCCTGGCATATAATACAATATTTATGCACCAATAAATAGAGGGGTCTATTAAATAGAAGCTTTTATGAGGTAAACAGTTTATGCGACTCTGTGAGTTCTTAGCACCAAGTTGCTTAAACTACATATCAAGCATTTATGTAACACATCTCATTTGTGCATTAATGGCTATGTTAAATAAAGTTGATTAATTAATTAATTATAGTTAACCTGTGCACACCGTTGTTGACTCGACTCCCCTCAGTGCTGCAGTGGCAGTCCTGCATGCAATTCTCAAATTCTCATTTATCGGTGGATCCGATTTTACAAAACCGATATCCGATTATGGGAAAATGCTAAAACAATGGGAAAACCGATTAGTCACTGCAAATCTATACAGTTCTGCCTGATCACCTTTATCCTATGATGAACCACTTTTATCCTGACAGGAGCATTCTCTTCCAGGATGAGAGGCATGAGAGGCCACTGAATAGCTTAATGAGGATGAAATTGATGTAAATCTTATGCAGTGACCTTCACACTCACAAGATCTCAACCCAGTTGAATACCGATGGGAGATTTTGGATCAGTGTGTGAGACAGTGATCGTGAACATGCGTCCACTATACTTCCAGAGACTTGTAGAATTGATGGCAAGGCTGTTTTTTGCAGCATGGGGTGGGTTAATGACTTACTAACACACTTTATGTAGGTTTTTCCTTTCATTTATCTACTATCTTTTGCATTTAAAAAGTGATTTCTTTTTTGTATTAAAGTCAAAATGTTTGCTTGATTGCAATTCGTTTACACTCTGCTGCTATGTTATTTATATGAGGGGTAAACCACATACATAGTTTAATACATAGTTGGGCTTTGCAGTGTATTATGCTGTATAGTTATTATTTCAAATATTAGCCATTGAAAGCCGGCAGTATGTAAATGAGTACTTTATCAAACCATTAGGTGTTTTGTGAGCAATCTGATCAATATCTGAGGTTGCTGTTAGGTTGCTGATGAGTATTCTGATAAAATTGGCACACAAATACAGGCACATATTTTTATCTCTCATATAAGCCACGTGTGAATGATTGTGCCCTGCAATCGGTGGGTACCCCGTCCAGGGTGTCCCCCTTGTATAAAGTATTAGGGATAAGTAGTAGAATCTGATGAGAGATCATTCCATGAAAGTACTGTTGAGCTTTAGTGTTTAGGTGTTCATGTGAGGCGAATAATTAGAAAGTTGAAGGCTTGTGTATGAACAGATCTATCCAGTCTGCTTTTTAAAATCTTTAGAATCTGCTCCAGTGTAATCACAAAGCCTTATTATAGCCTAACCCTTTGTCTTATACAAGCTTCTGGTTTTATCTCTGGCTGCTGCTCACACACACACACACACACACACACACACACAATATTTAATATTTACCATCATACAGCATATCTCTGTCAGTTTTGCCAGTTTAAATACATAGTGTTTTGAAAGGTTGACTTGATTTTAAGAACACAGTGTGAAGGCTGGACTTATCCTTTCTTAGAGAACATTTATATCACAAGCGGAAAGGAAAATGTAAACTTCTGAAATAGCATTTTGTTCTTTTTTTCCCCCCAAATCACTAATCCTGTAAAATCAATTTTTTTTTACCATTTTAACACAACACACAAAATTTTCATTTCATATGCATTTTCTTTTGGTCTTCTTCATTTTTTCTTAAGGGTGTGTAAACTTCTGAACTGAGCTGTAAAGGATTACACACCAAAAGTATATCTGCTTTGCCATTGTAGTGATTTCCAAAAACTGCCGAATTGTCTGGAACTGTAGAAAATAGCTGCTGTCTCACAAGTTTTCTCTTTCAGGATTGATTAAAGTCAGCAAAGTCTTGGCAGCACCGTAGCGACCCGCAAACCTTAGGGACAGTTGGACACATTATCAACTGTGTTATCAACTGTGTGTTAAAAAAAAGAATAAAAGAAACTGTTGGGTAGTTCCATTTCATGCCCCCCGCCCCCTAGATATAGAGTATATAGTATACATATATATATTGTACACAGTTTTACCCTACTTTCTCCATATTTGGTCGCGTACCAGTTCTTACCTGCTGCCTAGCTGTCGTTATGCTCTGTTCATATCATGTTCATATAACTTGGAAATCATATAGACATTTAGACACCTTGTTTTCCTGCTCAGCACGAGAGTGTTTCAGTTTCAACTCATTTACCATGGAAAAAAATGAATTTATCCATTTTTCTGTCATACTAACGGACTGTGTGAGCTAGAGTTTGGCAGAATTGAGACCTTTTAGCCAATAAGACACGAGTATTTCCACATATTGTCCTGTAAACCCTGTCTGATTGATCTCGCCTCCATTCACTGAAGCTGCAAAATGACAAGACTTCCATCTGCCATATTTCTTTTACTGCCGTTCAGTTACATAGAGGCTAACTGCTCCAAATGGAGAATTATTCTGGTTTAAAGGAAAACACTGCCCAGTCCAGGTTAAGTTGCTGGCTACTAAGCACATGCTTCCTATGAGATATGTGAAGCTAGCTGTTGCATCTTTTCGAACTGCTGCTCATGCTGAGTCACAGGGCAGCTGAACACATGGAGGAAATGGCTGCATATTTGCCCTCTTCCACATACATGAACTCACAGTCACCAAAAGTTTGCACTGTCACTGTGGTTGACAGAGGACACAGCGTATGCTATCCCTCCTATCCAGAGAGGATGGCCAGTTATGGTTTCTTGGACATCAAGAATTTGAACTCCTGATGTCCCAATATTATGGTTAGTTTTCTGATCATTTATGCTACTTTTGCCATGAAGCTCATAGTGTAGCAGCTAATTTTTGGTTTTTGGGAAGCTTTAACCTGCTCAAAGTGCTTTTGCAGAGGTATGTTTACATCTGTAGGTGATGCACAGATGATCTCAGATCAGCAGCTCTGTTTGATGCATTCATTCACAGTAATCTAACATGAGAAGGATATAATTTGAGACACAGAGAAGTGCAGTAAGAGGCCACTTGTTCCAAAAGCTCTATTTTGCCTCAGCAGATAGCCCTCTTTACTGACACTGCAGTTGCTGCCTGACTGGTACCAAACACAACCTGTTGGAGCGTGTGCGTGATCACAGAAAGCAGGACTACAAAGCCTGACAGTCTGCTGTGCATGAGTAGAGAAGCAACTATACCAGTGTTTTGATTTCCACTGCAGGTGTAGTGCCAAGTGAATCTGATGTCTGATTCAGCAAAAAATAAGTGCGATCTATTCAGTATTGCGCACGTGCCAGTGTTCGGATCACCGGAAGTCTTTGCTGCCTGAAGCAGGCCATAAGATCAGTTAGAAACTAATCTCGCATGCAGGGCATTTTCTTTTTTTACACACACTCTTGTGACCTTCAGCCTTTTGACACATTCTGACAGATGCTTATGAGAGAGTGTGTGAGTGAAAAAAATAGTGAGAGAGGCTGTGTTTTGCGAGTGTTGGTGTTTAGTCAACATCACAGGTCAGCTGAACAGCAACCCGATGGAGCTCTCTGAGTGGACAGATGTCTCTGCCTTTTGGCCTCGGTGCCTCTTCTGACATGTGAATCCGAGAAAGCGCCTCACTCTCTCTCATTACAGATTCATTTAAGGAGAGGAAAACACCTTTAAAGATTTCTGACCACATGCTTTGTCTGTCTAAGTGGCCGTTAAACTATGGTTATTTCTTTTACTGAGTTAATAACATCCGAGAAACAAAACAAGTTTGTGTATCATTCAGATGGTGAATAATAAGCTCATAAAAACACTGTGTTACATGAGGATAGGGCTGAGGGATATGTTATCGATAGCACAATTTATTAACATCATAAATACCTTCCTGAGTGTTGTGAGTCATGAGCTGTCTGCGCTTTTATAACTCCATTGTTATTCAATGCAATCAGTCTTAGTTTTGGTCTTTTGATAAAGACGTAGATTTTGGGCCATATTCCAGGTTGAGTTAAGCACAAGCAGTGACAAATCACTGTACAAGTTAATACAGAATTTATGCACTTTAATATTCAGAACTCATACATGACTTTGGATGTCAAACGTTATGTAAGAGTTACACACAAGAGTAGATGTGTGCCTAAAACAGAGGCTTGTCTCAATTGTTATTTAAAAATGTTAACACATATAAATGACAAACATATCCAGATTCTTCTGATCTTTTTTTATTACTGATAATTGTATATCATTTTCTTTTTGGAAATATCACTCATGTCTAATTAAATGAACTGTGTTGGAATATTATAAGTACAAAAAATTCTAAACATCATCCAAAATTACCATCCAGTGTTATTTAATGTTGATGAACAAAAAATACAGAAAATATCATTATTTTAATAAAAAATAATTGCCATATTCTTTACAGGTACACGTTACACAATTTAAAACTGGGAGTTTGCATGAACTCCCCGTGTTGCGGGGGTTTCCTTCACGTTCTCCAGTTTCCTCCCCCAGTCCAAAGACATGCATAGTAGTTTGATTGGCATGTCCAAAGTGTCCGTAGTGTAGGAGTGGGTGTGTGAATGTGTATGTGAGTGTGCCCTGTGATGAATTGACACCTTGTCTAGGGTGTACCCTGCCTTGTGCCCCATGCTCCCTGGGATAGGCTCCAGGTTCCCAATGACCCAGCAGGATAAGCGGTATAGAAAATGTATGGATGGATGGATAGACAGTTGTTTTATGCTAAGCTAAGGAGTTCACAGGTGTTTGGTTTTTTTATTTGGGATTTTGTAAAGAAAAGAAAGACAATCAGTCTATAGAGTCTGCTAAACTGTAGAATGTAATTTGGAGGTGATTTATCTTATATTTCTCTAAAAACAGCCTTAAATTGATTGTCCAAAACTGTGAACACTACAGTATGCATGAAAGTGTTAAGCATATTTTTTCTTGCATGATATCAACTTAAGTGTGTAGCAGTATTAAGTCCAGCACCACTGTTTGACAGTTTGATGTAACCATAATGTGTCATGCTGAAGTTTATATGTATTTGTGAAAAAAACAAAAAAAAAACAAAGACAATGCAACCAAACAAAAAAAACCAAATATAGAATGTAATTTGAGGCTAGTATTAAATGCATACATATGACATTAATAAATATATTGTGACTTCATGAATTTTTTTCAATAGCAAAATTGAAAATATCAGGCAAAAATTTCAGACTATAATTTTAAAACCAGACAATTTTATAACTAACCCTGTAGATAATAATATTTCATATTAGTATATATCAGGATATATTAATATACCATATCAGATCAGCGATTAGGATGTTTTATTCCCCTTCACTTATTTCCTCATCAAAATCATCAACTCTGTTGCTATCCCTTACCTACATTTTCTTCAAACATATCATTTCAGAAGCAATTGAACCTCTTCTAAAAGTAATCAAATCTTCTCTAATCACTGACTATGTACGTTTGTATGTATGTATGTTATCAAACCCCTGATTATGTAGAATATAAATGCATAAACACTTCTCATTTGTGTTGCAGCTCCTCCAACTTTCACCGACACACCACCGCAGTACGTGGAGGCTAAAGAAGGGGGCAGCATCACTCTCAGCTGCACGGCGTTCGGCAACCCCAAACCCTCAGTTAGTTGGATACGGGAGGGTGAGCAGTTACAGGACAGCACCAAGTACAAGGTCGGAACCACTTTCCCTTTTCAGCCGATAAGCTATATTCAGTTCTTATTACCAGCCTGTTCTTTGAGCATCCATGTAATTTTCATGCAACTTTAGGTGATGTCAATACATTTTGATAATGCAAATCTATTGTGAAAGGGACAAACTTATGGGATACATATGTGACAGGTAATAGGCAAACTTATATTAATCTGTTAATCTTTTTACTAGTGCATAACATTATGCAATGTCTGAGAAGCTGCACTGCAATTATACAAGCTACTCAAGCTACACAAGAAAAAATAGCCAACAAAAGTTTAACCTGGTCAGGGTCACGGTGGATCTGGGCGCACTGAGTGCAAGGCGGGAATACAGACTGGATGAAACATCAGTCCATCACTGGGCATCACACTTATTCACATATAGGGGGGATTTAGAGAAGCCATTCAACCTACTGAGGAGGAAACCGGAGGAATCAGAGGAAACCCACGTGGAAATGCATAGAACGTTTACACCGATAGTACTGCGATGATTTAGGATAGAACTGTGGACGTTGGAGCTACATTACTTCGTCGCCATTCGATCGCTATTCCCCAACATTGGAAACACACAAGCCTCTATATACAACTCTATGTATTTTACCCGTCTACAATTTTGCTTTCATTTGTTTTGGAGATTAGTGAAGGCACTCAAATACTGACGCATTGGCTGTGCTATACTGTCACATTGACTTAATTGAGACATGAAAGTTTTGCTAGGGACGACTGTGTGTGTGGCTTTTTGCAAAACTGAGAGTGACAGGAAATACTTTCCTCTCTCGTATAGACACATGGACATGTGCTAAGCTCTGCATCCGTCTACAGCTTCATAGCGTCATGCTCTGTAACCCTGTGAGATGGAAAACACCCGTTGAGTGTTTATACTTGACTCAGAGTGAAGAGTGTAGTTGTGTGTGTAATCCACACACAAGACAGCAGATGTGTCATTGCACGTCCTTTGAGCAATTTCTAATTGCTAACACTTTATCTGTATTATCTGGATGTATTTTACCTTTTTTTTTCCAGAGAGAGCCGCCATATTGATGTGAAATGAACTCTTAGACTTGGAGTTGTATCGACAGAGTCTGTAGTCCTATAGCGGGTGTCTGTATGAACAGTCACTCTGATGTCATCCTTTGTCAGACATCCCTGTAGAGTCTCAGCTCCAACTGCCACTCTTACAGCCTGTGATAAGTGCTGAAATTGGAAATGACAGATTTAAAACAGTTTTCCGCCACTGTCAGTGTCAGCCTCTGCCTTACTCTTATTCTTTTTTCTGTCTCTCCCTCCCTCTCACACACACTCATTCTGGCTCCCTCTCTGCCTTTCTGCTTCATTTCTTCCATCTGTTCTTACTTCCATCATCCTTTGCCATCATTTCCAATCCCTTTCACTCGTCGCCAGTCCTTATGCAGGAGTAGATTTGGGTAGGGAACTTTCAAGATAGCTGAAATGTCCCAACCAACTTTTGGGCCATAAACATAGTGTAACACAGATGATAGTTTTGCCTCAGTCCCTTAGGTTTTGTCACATGTTTCAGTTAGTTAGTTACTATTATGTTAGAAGCTGATTTGCTCCGCCCCGTCCTGTCATTGGTTTGTTCGAATAATGTGTGCAGCTTTTCTGTGTTTCCTCTATGATTAGTTTGTCTGTATATACCCTGTTGTTTATGAGAAGCTAAACCAGTCAAAAGCTGGTCCAAACTGAGCAACTACTTGCTCAACCCAAGGGTAGCATGGCACGAACCACTAAACACTGCAGCGAGGACCAATTGATATGGCACAGGTGTGACTTAACCACGCTGCCCGGACCAATTTGGACCTTTCAGCATGAGTCACGAGACCTTCAAGACCCAATTATTCTTTTTGCCTTTAAAATATCCCTATCACTAATAGTTATCACTAATAGTTCAATCATGTTAGTTGCTTATCTGGACCTTCTGTAAGCAAGGGATTTCACGTAACTGGACCGTTAGAATTTGTCTACAAGATGAAAACAAGATTAGATTATATTGTCCAATTTCGGAATCAGGTTAGAAATTCGTACCTACTCCACTCCTACAACTGGCAGTATATATTCAGTAACTGTGACTGAAGCAGTGCTGTAGCACGGCCAGTTTATTTTTGGCTAAGCCCAGGGTGATGTACAGCACTTTTGTTTTTTTTTAGAGAAACTAAATGCGGCTTTGTTTCTGCAGACACGGTAGGAACGGTCGATTGCACGCTAATATGACCTAAAAGGAATGCAGTGGTGGCACCAATGGGTTACTAAATGTAAGACATCTGTTTATAGAGACTGTAGACTCAGCAAAGAGAATGTCAGAGTAATGCACAGTTCAGTCACTCTTTTTATATTGTCTTTGATTTGCAGCAGTACATAGATCAATGATATTTTCATACAGATAGCTGAATAATAGCTAGAAAATGGCAGCAACAGGCTTTTGCCTTTAAGACCGAACACTAAACAACCAAAGAAGGATGAGGTTTTGATGAGAGGCGTGTTGCTATGCATAGCTTGTTAGTTTGAGTGACAGCAAACATTTAACTGTTGAGAAAGAAACTCCGATCATATTAACTGAGAAGCCAGAGAGCAGAGACGTTGTTTTTTATTGTTATATTTATATATATTATATTATGTTCTTTATATTTTCTATCTTTATTATTTATATATTACATTATAGTTCCTCAGGAGGCTGTAGATAAAAGATGATTACTGGAGTTTAAATTAAAGTGTAATTATCAACTTTGCTTAACAATTTATTCTTGGCAATGGTTAAAACCCACATTATCTGAAGGAACAAGCCCAAGTGCTACTATAAGCTGGTTTGTGATCATTTGAGTCGCCCTATCTCTACACTAATGAGCATCTGTTAGAGATTTTGGAGAGATTTACCCAACTGCGTGAACATCGAATTTAATGATATGAACTTAAATATATTAAAGGTTTAATTGATCTCATATTGTCAGTATGAGATAAAGCAAATTAACCACAAAGAAATTTTTCCTTAATTAAGTGTGTAACAAGGATCCAAATCACCACGTTATACTGTGATCACACAGGCAGCAATTCTTTTTCACCTTCATTGCTCAGGACACTGGACCTTTTGTTCACAAGGCTAGCATGATATCCACACAAACTAGTTATGTATGAAACATATATAAAACCAACCATGCGATCACAAGCCAGATGTTTTCCCAATAAAAATACCGTTCCCGAGGGACAGGCTTGTGTATAAAATGCATCTGTGCAGTGCATTGAGTCTAAAAAAAACATTTTGCTCCATGTATTTTACTGCCTTGGTTTACCAAAATAGAACAACAAAGACACTGACACTGTTCTGCACTTCAAGCTTGTAGGAGCAGAATGAGTATGCTCAGGACTGGCTCAGGAACTGTGAGTAGGAACAAATACGAGGAAACAAAAAGCATGGGGAAAACAAGAAACCACCAACCTTTACTGGTTGCGCAATATTGCTTTATCTTCCCTTGACTTCATCAGAAATAACTCAGAGGCAGCATGTCAGTCAAACATATATAGATATGCTCAGGCAGTCATTCTTACAAATAGCCTGAGGTCTTATTGGGTTCATCACATTTTACCTTCTTGCCCATATTGGCATGAGTGAATGCTTTGGGGTCTTTTTAAAAAAGATTTCGACTTACCAGTAGAATTCGTCTGGGTTAATGGGTCTAATTGGTGCAGATATTTGTTAGTCTACAGTATACATTGATCAGCCATAACGTTTAAACATTGATTATTTCATTACAATGTCAAGCAATCAGATATATACGAGGCAGCAAGTGCCAAATTGTGATGTCTAGATGCCTGGGTCAGAGAATCTCCAAAACAGCCCGTCTTCTGGGGTGTCCTGGGTATGTTAGTGGCTCATACCTAACAAAAGTGGTCCAAGGAAGGACAACTGGTGAACCGGCGACAGGGTCATGGGCGCTCAAGGCTCATTGATGCATGTGGTGAGTGAAGGCTAGTCTTGTTTGAGGAACATGGTCAAGAGTTCAAAGTGTTGACATGGCCTCCAAATGTCCCAGATCTCAATCTGATTGAGCATCTGTAGGATGTGCTGGACATACAAGTCTGAGCCATTTGTGACCGTGTCAAAGAACTCAATATGGAATTCCCATTACCTAAAGTGAGCTTGAGATGATAAGGATTTTTATTGTCCATTTTTTTCCTGTACATGCATGCAGGCATGTAGCTGGTAACTTCTTATGAATAAACATAAGTGTTTTATATTAATCAAGTCAAAGTTGACTCTTTTCTGTCATCCTGTTGGTGGATTTTAGATGAGCGTTATAACAGCAGTCACAGTCTGAGATCAGTTTTCATCAGTTGTCTTTGGTCGCAATAATACTAAATTGGCTGCCAGTGAGATCAGGGGCAGATTTTGTGATTTGGGGGGCCCTAGGCAAAATATATGGGGCCCTATTCAGTGTTTTAACATCAATGTTTAAATGTTCAGCATATATTATTTAGCATTAAAAATTAAATATATATTATTTGCATTTTTAGGGAACTTTTGGATTCTGGGGGCCCAATGTGCTTGCCTATCTTTGCATAGTGCTAAGTCCGCCCCTGCCACCTATCTTATCTCATGTCCAAAGAATTAATTTATGATGTTTGTCTGGCACAGCGCAGTCGGGTGCTCATGTCATGTTTAAGCTTGTGTGTGTGTGAGACTTTGCCTGTATGAGTGTGTCTGTGTTTATGTGTGTGTGTGTGTGTGTGTGTGTGTGTGTGTGTGTGTGTAGTTGTGTGTTGTTGGGTCTGCTGTAGTCTAGCCACATGTCTCCATCTGGTTAATTAGAGTAATTACTGTGTCGCAGATTGCTGCTGTTTTGAATAAATGGGCTGCACTTATCTGTGTTCTTGCCATTCTGCGTGTGTGCGTGTGTGTGCGTGTGTGTGTGTGTGTGTGCATGCGTGTGTGCGCTGTTGCACATACATACATTATTCAGAAACAAAATTTTTCATTTTTACAATTATTTTTTTTATTTAGGTACATCATGTCAACGTGTTCTAAATAAGGTATTTATGATAAAGCACAACCCTAACTATGTATTGACCATGTTAATTGGACCAATTATGATTTTAATCTGGATTTTAAAAGAATTATAAAGTTTTTGTTCCAAATGTGCTATTAAAAGCTATTTCACTGGATACCAGTTCGTAATCCAATCTTCATCAGCATTGATTCTGCATGGATTACCAGAAGGTAAATGTTGTCACAGTTCCGGATTTCCGGTAATGGAGGACTGTATTGACAACTTGGGTACTGCTAATTACGTTACCAAGCTTGATTTCCTGAAGGGGTTTTGACAGGTCACACTAACTCTCAGAGCATAAGAAATGTCAGTGTTCGTAATCCCTGCACATTTCCTGCAATATCTAGTGGTGTTTGACTTGGCATGCTCCTGTGACGTTTCAGCAGTTAGTTACATTAAGGTTATAGATTAAATAGATTAAACCATCTATTCTTCTGCATGCTCTGATCATTTAGACACACTAAGGTGCAAAGTTTCTAGAGAAAAAGAGAAACCAGCAGATATATGAAAATCTTCATAGTTCTTGGACAAATCACTACAAATCATAAGAAATAACACAAAGTATTATATATTATGGAATTTATAGAGCAGGGACATGGTGGCTTAGTGGTTAACACGTTTGCATGTTCTCCACATGCTTAGGGGTTTCCTCCAGGTACTCCGGTTTCCTCCTCCAGTCCAAAGACATGCTTTGTAGGCTGATTGTCATCTTTAAAATGTCTGTATTGTGTGAATGGGAATGTGAGTGTGTGTATAATTGTGCCCTTTGATGAACTGGCACTCTATTCACGGTGTCCCCCTTTGCCTTGTGTCCCATGTTCCCAGGAATAGGCTCCAGGTTCACACATGACCCTGTGTACTGCAGGATAAGCGGCACAGAAAATGGATTTCATTCCAAAAGTGATGCAGGAACACCATGGACATTTATACAGTTGGCAGCTAATTTACAAACAGCATTGATGTCCATTTCTCTGTCACGTAGCTACTTGATCAAAGCATGACATTCACTCTGGGAGGAAACCACAAGTACGCTAGCTAGGTTTTAGTCATCTTTATGCAGACTGACCGTTTCACCACAGCATTTGTTAAACTGGCTTCTTACCCACATGAACATGAAATTTGCATAAAGATACTGTAGCCAAGGCAAGTAAATACAAACAAAAATACTTTTGGTGAAATATTTGAAGGGTTTTGGTATATTTATTTCTTTTTTGGCTTCTTGGTCTTTTGGGCTGTTTGATAGAATTCAGCCACAGCACTCTACAGGGTTTTCCCAGGCTGCCAGGGTTCCTCAAATCTCGAACAGGGACTTCAGAGTGACCCTCAGGGTCTTTTTAACCCTGTGTTGTTACATAGTTGTCTGGTAAAACGTAGAAAAACCCCAATGAGTCCTGAGAGAGCGGCTCAGTGTTAGTAAAATGCTGTACTTTTATGTTGATATGAGATCAGTTTTGCTCTGTCACGGAGCGTATCCGGAGACAAGCGCGGGCGTGCGGAGAGATGAAAACAAAGAGAAACTCGGAACAGAATTAAACAGGTAAGCAAGCTATCTTGGGTGTAGGCTAAAGCGTACCGTAAGCTGAGCGTGAAATTGAGAATCGGGCAAACACTTAGACGAATAAAGCTTAGTAAACATACAGAGCTGAGACTGCTGAGCGTATACTTCGCAAGTGGCTCATGCTAAGGAGGCCCTTATATAACCTAAGGTGTCTACAGGTGATATCAATTATAACTCCTGCGAACTCGAGCGCGGGTATGACTGGGAAGTGTAGTCCTCTTCCACCCTGTTCCTGGGCTGGACTACACGTAGTGAACTGCCGTGCTGATCTCGCCGCGCTTGTCTACGCTTCGAACAGATTACTTCGTCGTACTATGGAGGCGGCGGGCACCCCGGATTGGGAATGTATTGCCCTGGAATAAAGCCGCACGATGAGATATCCGCGTTGCGTGCCGAACTCTCGCGACGGAGTGTTTCCGCATCTACCAACGCCATGCTCCCAGCTCACGCGTCACCACCGCCGACTGCTCCAGCGCACGTTCAGCTGACATCAGCTGCGCACAACTGGACTCTGCCTACACCAGATAGATACGCTGGGGAGCCGGAGCGATGCAAAGGCTTCATGTAAGAATGTGCACTGTTCTTTGAGAGTCATCCAGAGATGCCTGACGTCCGTAAGTTGACCCATTTTATGGAATTACTCTCCGGAACAGCCCTGGTGTGGGCCACGGCAGAGTGGGAGCGAGTCAGACCCTCATTAGAAGACTTCCTTGCACGGTTTTCTGCCAGCTGAACCGGGCTCAGCGAGCGAACCCATGCAGCTCAGAAGGGCACGGACCCGTGAGGAGGAGAGGGAGAGAAGATGTAATGAATCCCGGTGCTTCTACTGCGGTGAGGACAACCACGTCGTCCGCCAATGCCCACACAGGAGGCGCAACATTCTAGACTCCAGACGGAGGAGGG
>JAOUWY010000035.1:15770200-15782371 GCA_025728095.1 Prietella phreatophila
ATATGCTGTTAAAGGTGCCTTTTTTTATTTTTGCTATGTAGGAAACAATTACATTACATCGCCGATCGATCGTTACGTCATGGAGTTCCGCCTCGGCGAGAGGTGGGACGTCCTGGATGATGCAATCCCTGCAGGAGAGACAGAGCTGTTGGCCAGAGATCTAATTCAGGTAAACACGTGACTGATGTCAGCTGACAGAACAGCCGACAATGCAGGATCCTGTAAAGGGGAATTTGCATAGCATTTCTCAGACATGTCCAGAGAAAGTGCCGAATCATCCGTTTCTTTTCAAGCTGCTGTGTCAAGCAGCATATTTACATAGTGCTTACTTGCTATATGTTCATCACTAGGGAGATCCATAAAAGCTTCTTGTCACTCTCAAGGACCTGTGATAGAGTTTAAAGGAGTGGTTTGGTGGTAAATTACCAGTGCAAAAATCTCCTTATAAAAGGGGTTTGGCTGCTTCAAAACTGTGGAACACTCTTTCTTACCATCTGCTTGCATGTCTCTTCTTATCCAGCTTGTCTTTGACTGCTTATATAAACATGCATTTTTCTTATTCTTTCTTTTGGTATTTTTAGTTTAGTTTATTTTTTTTCTTTATTTTATTATTACATACTTATGATGTATATGTGATATATCTGTAGTGTCCTTTGGTACACTGAAAGGCACTTCTTGATAAAAGAATATCAAACAAATTGTATGAATTCTTCTACTTCTATTATTATGGGTGGGATAGTGGCTCAGTAGTTTGATCCTGAGCTCATGTCTGTTTGACATTCTCCAGGTTTCTTCCAGGTTGTACCGTTCTGGTATCCCACTGTGGTATAGTGCAGATTAAATATGAGTCATATATCCAATAACATGGCTTTTTAATCATCGAACTACGAGACGTGCACACTGTTAAGCACTCACTCGAAAGCACCACAGAAGGTAGCAATATAACATATTTGACAACCTAGCCCCCTCTTGTGGACGTACTGTGCGTAGCACGTTCCGTAAAGATACCACACCCACCTCCCCAAAACAGGTGGGTTGGCTACTTGAAATTGCCCCTAGGTATGAATAAGCATATGAGAATGTGTGTAATACCCTGTAATGGAATAGTGTCCTATTTAGAGTTTATTTCTGCCTCATGCCCAGTGTTCCGGGGATAGACTCTGGATCCACCATGATCGGCCTCTATAATGTTGCTTGTTTCCTCAATAAGAGCCAATGAATTTGTAGACTCCCCCTCCCCCTAAATGCTGAAAGTCACAGTGAAATGTGACCCCAGTGCCATAGGAATCTGTTCTATGTGTTTTTTTTCCCTCTTGTATGATATTAGATTTAAGTTGCTAGCCACCTGAATTAGCGAATTTATAAATTGTGTGTTTACAGGAGGTATGGTATGAGTTCAGAGTTATGGCAGTCATGGAGGACCTCATCAGTGAACCCAGTAATGTAGTTGGGGTCTCCAGTACAGGTCAGTGGAAATGTTAAATGCCTTTCTATGCTTATATATTTTTTAGATATTGAAAAGTCACAAATTAAGTAATCTGATCTGCATATTTGGTGATGCTGTACTCCCATCTGCTGGTTCTAGTCTTGAACTACAACAATTTCTATCAATTTTTTCGTTCTTTTCATGTGTATCTCTGTGTTTGCAATTCCCCACATGCTTATATACAATTTATTTGCTTAAAACGTTTCTCAAGAATACCTGTGCACAGCATTTTTTTTTACAGAATCCCTGTTTTAAAAAAAGTGAATTTTCTGGTTGGGAAACAAAAGTGTAATTGCTCATTAGTGAACGTTAGCTGGCTCGTTTAATTGTGGCTTAATTTACCATAAAATGTCTCTCATAAAATGTTTTAGAGAATGGTATAATCATAGTTCACTTAGTAAAGCACAATGTCACTTTGTTAAGAGCTTTATAAGGTTCGGCTTCCACATGTTAGCAACATTAGCCTTGTAGTTTTAGAGAGAAGAGTAATATTGCTAATAAGTAATGAAACTGTATCTCAACCGACATATTGTTTTCAGGAAGAGGATATTTTTTGTCAATTTCAGTTCCTGGTGTCACTTTGGATAAGTCAGTCATTTTTAAGTCAGAAGAATTTTTTTTTTTTTTTTTTATATTTGGCAAAACACAATAAAATATCTACTTCAAGACTTTCTTGAAGGCAGTCCAGGCCTCAGTAAATGGAAGAAAAAATCAGCAGCTAACCGATCAGGACAGGAAGACGGGTATGAGTTTAGATCTAACTTGGGGCAAGCACATGCATGTATTTTGGCTTTAAAAGGAACACTGAAGGGAGGAGCTGTGCTTGTTTGGCATTTCAGAAGTAGATTAATCTGTCACAAATTCTGTCAGAATCTCAGATTATACCTTTAACTAATTTTAAGATTTATGTCAGTTTAAATGTTGCATTAGTATTTCACTTAATGCTGAAGTATGCTAATCATAGGACCCAAGAACAATGAGGATATGACACTCACTCAAGTAACCCTTCAATCTCATGATCAAGCAAAAAACTGACACAGAAGTTAGTTTTCTATGCGCACAACACAGAGCCGTGAATTCCGTGTCAACAACGAGCAACAAAACAATGTTTGAATTGAGATTTCCTTGATTCTATGCAAATTAAGTATGACAAATCAAGACAACAGGCTCAGGTTGATTACTATGGCTATTGTGTCTGAAGTTTCTTCAGTTCCCCATGTAAAGTTAGTTACTACCTGCAGTCAGTTCTCATTTACTGTTTGCCATGCAAAGGTACCAGAAAAGCATACAGTTTTATATATTAACATTCATTAAATTTGTAAAGAGACATTATGAAGAAAAATATAGCTTTGAAGGAAGTAGCAGAGATTGCTGGGTGCTCTGTTCGGGTTTACATAACTAGTACAGTTAGCTTGCTTTGCTAATCTATCAGCAAAGCTAGTTCAAAGCCTTAAACATAAAATCAAACACCAATCAAATCACCCTAGCTACTGTTATTTTCTCAATGAAAAGAAATAATTGCTGGACAGAACACAGCCACGATCGACAACAACAGCAGTCTCTACACACCCACAAGAGACAAACCACAAGTGACACGATGAGTTTAATCTTAAAACGCAGTTCAGTGCTCAGATCAAGCCGCTGTTAGTCTGACAATGAGTTCAACAGACACAAGAATCCTGACTAGTAATTGAAATTACTGTGTAATACCTGTGTATACTTTTAAAATATATATATAAAACAATAAATGATTATACTATACAGTATTTTCATTATAGTGTCAGAACTAATGCCACTGTATGTATATGAGAGAGGTTTTTGTGAGCTTAATGCTGACAACACCCAAAAATTATTCATTATTCAGCTTCTAATTACATGTTTCAAGTACTATAATTATGTTAATGGTCCATTCAAGGCAAAATAAGCACATTATGCTAATAGCCTATTTATTCTCAATTTGAGGTTGATAAATGTCTGACTTTTAGTCAGTGTAGGATCTACAGTATTTATGTTGCAAAGTGCCAAATAATTTACTGTAACATGCACTACTCAAGAATATTGTTTATTGTCGAAATTCTAAAAACTTTATTTAATCCTTGTAATCTTGTGAAAATCCATCCTATGAATCTACATTTAAATGGAAAACATAACTTATTCAAACATTAACTATAGGCATAATATTTGCTACTGTCTCTGCGCTATGCCAGTGTGTTTGCCCTAAGACTGCCCTTTGTGCGTGTCAGACTTCTTCCCACCGCCAGACGTGGCAGACGAGGGGCTGGCGCGGCCGGTGGTGGCGGGCATCGTGGCCACCATCTGCTTCCTGGCAGCAGCTATCCTTTTCAGCACACTGGCAGCCTGCTTTGTCAACAAGCAGCGGCGGCGTAAACTCAAGAGGCGACGAGGTGAGTAGTGCCCTCACAGGTCACAGGGATTTTCCCATTACATCTAGGCCTTTGATTTACTCTGAAACTCACTGAATAACTCATCAAATTCAAACTCACTCACACTACACCCTCTGTACAGAACCTAAACTGTGATGGATGTGTTGTGGTATGACAAGTGCAGTTAGAATAGAATTAGATCAGAATTGTTGAGTAATGTTAGTTATTTTCCACTGAAAGTGTTCTTGTAATACTGTATGGATGGATAGATGTTGTTCGTAATAGGTTTGATTATATATTGGTATTACTGTATGGTACAGAAAAATAAATCTATAGTAGTTTTAGAAAAGGATATATGAGAATGTCACAAAAAGTATCTCATATGTCTTTTGGAAGATGCTACTGGAATTGGAAGATATTTAACTAATGAATAAAAGATGAGGGGGCATTCTCAACATGACACTGATTGTTTTCCAATAACAGCATGTCCCTAAGTATTTTATTCCTGTTATAACACAATTATTTGCCAATGATTAGAATGATTCCTTTTTTTATTAATTAACAACAACTTTTTATTAGTTTATAGTAACAAATAATGCTGTGAAATAGCCATGAAACAGGATACAGTAACCTGTTATGAAACTACTGGAACAGCCAGACCAATACATTTGTTTTTGCTGTAGACTGAATACATTTGGGCTTGAGATCAAAAGATGAATATGAGAAGAGAGTTTAAAATTACAGCTTTTATTTCCTGGTATTTATATGTTGAGGTGTTAGAACATAGCACTTTTTGAATCAGACCACAATTTGTAGGCAAGCAAAAATATTGGAAACTGTGACTGACAGGTGTTGCTTGTTACCCAGGTGTCCTGTTAGATTGCTTGTTTAAACAATAAATAGCTCTGAACATCTACTCTTGGTTTTAGCCTTCAGTTTCAACTGTGAAGGCTGCATTTGTTGTTAAAAAGGATAAGCCAACATGAACATCAGAGAGTTTTCGATGGGAGAAGAGCAAGCTGTTTTGAAGTTAGGAAAATAGGGAAAATCAAACAGAGGCATTGCACAAACATTGGGCATAGACAACACAATAATTTGGTATGTAATGAAAAATAAAGAAACCACTGGTGTACTAACAACCAGACATGGAACAGATTGCCATGGATAACAACAGCAGTTGATGATGAACCATTGTGAGTGCTGTGAAGAAAAACCCCAAAACAACAGTCAGTGACATCAGCAACAACCTCCACAGGACAAGGGTGAAGGTATCACAATCCACCCACAAATATAGAGGCCATATCACTAGATGCAAACCGCTCATCAGCAGAAAGAATCTGAAAAATCAGATAGGAATTTGCAGAGAAATACAGAGATGAGCCACAAATGTTCTCCAAATTGTGGAGAAAGAAAGGATTTGCTCATGATCCAAGGTAGTGTCATGGCTTGGGCTTTTGGGTTTGAGTGGCTGCTTCTTGACCAGGCTCACTAATCTTTATTGATGATGTAACTCATGATGGTAGCAGCAGAATGAATTCAGATGTTTACAGGAAACTTTTGTCTGCCAATTTACAAAAAAATGCATATAAATTAATCAGGAGGAACTTCATCATGCAGCAAGACAATGACACAATGGAATAGTGGAAGGTTTTAGACTGGCCAAGTTCATCGCCAGACCTTAACCCAACTGAGCATGCATTTCATCTCCTGAAGAGGAGACTGAAGGAAAAACCACCCACAGTAAACAACAACTGAAAGAGGCTGGATTAAAAACTTGGAAAAGCATCACAAAAGAAGAAACCAACAGTTTGGTGATGTCACTGAGTCACAGGCTTGATGTAGTTACTGCAAGCAAGGGATATGCAGCCAAATATTAAGTGTTATTTACCTTAATTTACTTCAACACACATCTGTTCCTATACTTTTGCTAGCCTAAAAATTGAGTGGTCTGATACAAAAGGTTCGATGTTTTATGTTATTTAACACAGCTAGATGTAAATACCAGGAAATAAAAGCAGAAATAATAAACTATAAAAATAAATATCTTTTGATCTCAAACCCAAATGTTTTTGGTGTATAGAACAAACAAATGAACTGCCTTTGCTGTTCCAGTAGTTTCGGAGGGGACTGTATTTCCTGTTGACACTTACAGTAGCTATGAAAAGTCATTTCCATGGTCTCTCTTTTTTCTCTCTCGTGAAGTTACAGCTTTGCCCCAGACTATTGAGTGCTGACATTGGATACGCCTTCCATATATGCTAAATAAAATCTTCTTACAGAATGTTTCACCATATCAGTGACTCTTATATAAAAATAAAAATATTTCTGACCAATCATATTTAAGAATTCAACAGCTCTGTGGTGTAAAACTTTGTTTGGAAGCAAAACTCAGAGACACTTATGATTCTTCTTGATTTTTAACAGATATATTTATTTATATTCACTAAATTGTTGCACTTTGCAAATACCAAGTTACAGGATATCACAATACAATATGCTGTGGATAAAAACATTATAAGTGTATTATGTCTCTTGACCTGAGGTTAAAATAAGAGAAAACTCAATTTTAACATTTTTCAATTAAGCAAATTCCCCTTAAAAAGTCTAGTGTAGAAAGAAATGATTCTAGTTAGTTTTTTTTCTAACCAAATAATTATATACTTAAAAGATACTGTAATAGAATAAGCTCTTAGATACTGAAAAAAATGATTATTTGGTTGAATATGTTTGTTTTTTTTATTTTCCCAGTATGCATTTATTTCTGTAAATGAACAGTGGGGATTTCACTTCTTAACACTGTATCTTGGTCCTGACTTGTTTACTTATCTCTTCTTGGTTTTTTTTTGTTTTGTTTTGTTTTTCGTGTTTGGTCTTTCCTTTTTAAACAGATCCTCCGCTTTCAATAACACACTGCAGAAAAAGCGTGGAGACTCCGTAAGTAACCACTAAATCTTCCACCTCCTCAGTCTCTGCTAATTTAATGAGTGATGAGTCCCACTGCTGGAACCTGACACACACCCAGTCAGTTCCAGCTTCTTATAGATTAATTACTGGTTATAGTGAAGCCAGTAGATCACATAAAGTGGTCACAGAGCATTTCAAGTTCAGTTTATCAAGGCCCATGCTTTGGTAATACTTTTCATTAAGGTTCCCTTCACTCACATTATTCAACAAATTAGTTTACATTAACCAATTTTGAACTTCAATCCATCAAACATTAACAAAGTAATGTTTATAAGACATTAACATATTTTTGGTTAAATGGCAAAATACAGAACGGTGATAGATGTACGTTCCAGTTTTTACACCTGGAGACCACAGTTCAGTAAGTTATCAAAATTAAGTACTAAGCTGTAATTTATATAGACATAAGTATATTTAGTTATTGATTGAATAAACAGTTAGTGTTCTTGTTGCAGTAAATTGTATTCAGGGCAATCCAAGAATTATATAATTGGCAATAATAAACAAGGATAGTCAGGCAAGGGTCAAAAACAGAGAGTACCAAAACGTACAAAAATTGGAAGCACAGCTTGGACTTGAAGTAATAATGAAAACACAACAAGACAGAGATGCAGTAGACAAACTATTCAAGGACTAAACACAGAACAGGTGAACACAACAGAGCAACGAACCATTGACAGGACAAGGATGGAGACAGGAACGAAACATAAACAAAGACATGGCAATTTAAACAAAAGTTCATGATGTGAAACAGTGCACATCATGCTGGGAGCTGCTAAACACGCTGAGATTTTCTGACATAAATAATATTAGTAGCATGAACCATAATGTAAAGTGTTACCTTTTTAAAACATGAGTCCCCAAATTGCATCATATATATCTACCCATACCGCATTAGCAGGCATAAAGAGACATTTTCTCTTTCTCAGTGTTTATCATCTGTTTTACTATTTCAAATGTTTGAACCTAATTCAACTGAGATTGAGTGAGTGTTTTGGAACACACTGCTTTTGGAAAAGCCTTATCAAGAGACTCTTTTGTTTTGCTTTCTGGTTTGTACCTGAAATATAGTGACTCTTGGGTGCCATTCTGTCAATATCTGTCTAATGAAAAAACAAACAAACAATAGAATGTCACTATTGTTGCACTATTGTTGATGTTTTGGACCATAAGGAGCTGTTATGCTACTTATAAATAATTTATTACCCCATAACAGGCTTAGCAAAATAATAAATAACAATACAGTTGATGGCATGATAATGTTGTAAGGACCATGGCCCTTAAGAAGGTCTACACAATCTTGTACATAGCAAATGAGAATTTTGTCTTGTACTATTTAATGGTTCAAGTACAGGTTTAAATCAGCAGGTTTACCATATTTGTACTTTTCCCCCGAAATTCTTTGAGGAAACATTGCACCAGATATAAACGCAGTGGCTGCTTTACTAGAACCACCTGCACCTGTGCCTATTCAAGCAATTATTCATCATTGAAACCAGACAGTTGAAGATTGGAAAAAGACCAGATGATGTTTTACTAATATTCAGCTGTCTAATTTCAGTTAGAACTTAACCTTAGATTCCTGTTCTTGGCTGACAGGAGAGGTACCTGATGTGGTCATCTGTTTTTGTAGCCTATCTGCTTAAAGGTTTGACATGTTGTGCATTCTGAAATGCTTTTCTGTTCACCGTGTTTGTAAAGTGTGATTGAGTTACCTCTCAACTCAGACCAATTTGGCAAATCTCTCTGCCTGCAGAACTGTTGCTTACTGAATGTTTTTTCACCATTCTGTGTCAACTCTAGATTGGATAATTGCATGAAAGAGCAGGTGTACAGGTGGTCAAATGGTCAGTGAATGTACCTCTGTTCAGGTAGTACATTGTAATGTATCCCAAGTTTAGCTCTGGAAGGTTCTAAGTATAGATTCAGGATCTCTTTGTTGTTACAAATGTCTTCTGTGATGGAATTGTAAAGAGTTTTAAGTCCAGGTGTGGGTATTTTAATTTACACAACAGAAGGAGAAACAGAATATGGAACCTGCACTGCACAGAGATTTGTGCTGTCATGAGGGCAAATCTTGAAAGAAGAGCACCCCATTTCTTTTAGCTAACTCTGTATTCTCAGTGAAACGCAAAGCTTATCTCAGTTTCCCCATGGAGCTTATTTGGCAGCTATTCTAAGGCATTCATTTACATTTTAGTTAAAGGCCATATGGGTCAGTTGAAATGATCCCTCAGTTAAGAACACACTTTTTATGTTCCTCCAATATGTTTTGCTTTAATATTCACTCACTGTATTTATGTTGCATTAAATGATTGCAATTGCTGGCTAATTTAAAAAATGGTTTACTTGTTTACTCAAGACTGTAACTTGCTCTAAATTAGTTTAGTATCATTATTATCTCTAACGAGCTTGTTGTCATAATGTGTGTCTGCTATGGATGATGCATATGGAAATGGCCTTGTGTCTGATTATAGTCACATGAGCAGTTTCTCAAAGCACATTTTACTGAGAGATTTCGTCTGACTCAAAATTGCTACGTATATATATTTTATGGCCAGAGGTTTGAGGACACCTGAGCAGTCACATCCATATTATTGAACATCTGGTTCAGATTTTACTGTTCTAATAATCTCCACACTTCTGGGAAGGCTTTCCACTAGATTTTGGAGCGTGTCTGTAAGGATTTGTGCTTATTCAGCCACAATCGCATTAGTGAGGTCAGGCACTGAGGTTTGGCGAGGAGGCGTGGGGTGCAATCTGTCTTCCAATTCTTTCCAGAGGTGTTGGGGTAGAGGTCAGGGCTCTGTGCAGGCCACACAAGTTCTTGCATTCCATCCTCTGTACACCACGTCTTCACAGAACTCGCTTTGTGCACAGGAGCTTTTATCAAGGTTTGGGCCCCTTAGTTCCAGTGAAAGGAAATCTTAAAGCTTCAGCATACAGTGACATTCTAGATACTTGTGTGCTTGGCAACAGCTTGGGGAAGGAGCACATATGGGTGTGATGGTCAGGTGACCGCATACTGTTGGCCATATAGAGTTTGCATATAAAACCAACGTTTATTCAGGATATTGATTTTTAATTGAAGGTTTTAATGAAGTTAAGGTAAAAATACTGGTTCGCACACCAATAAACACTAGCTGGGAAAAATCTTAGGTTTGCTTTTTTAGTTTTGCGCTGGACACTTGCTTCTGATTTGTCAATAAGGATGAACAAAAGTTCATTCCTTGTGTGCGATTTTGACTTGCAGTTTACACAGCGCTAAATGGCTAGCTATAAACATATAAATCTTCTTATTTGTCAGCAATGTTGCTTTGTAGCTCCAATGCAAAATTAAAGAAACACACCAAATGTTTCTTGATTAATCACTTACATTTTTGCTATTGAGGAGAATTGTGTAAGTTTTTGTGTAAGTTAAATTTTCATGCGATTTTTTTGTTTGTTTGTGTTAATAGGAAAAGATGCATTAATGTTTATTATACAAGTAGAATGACGTATGCGGATGATTCACCTGATAGCAGCTAACAGTCGAGTTAGGAAAAGTTTACCGTGGTAAACGTGCATTCTCTGCACCGCTTTGGTTTGAATGATGCTGCTTTCGTGTTTTGCATTTTACAATAGTAAACTAACATACTGTTAATAAATTCTTTTAAGCAAGTACAGGTAATATAAATGATTTCCTTCATTCAGCATTGTAAACAATATCATCTCATGTTGAAAAAAGTGTGTTGATGTTTAATAAAAGAGTCCACTCAAGTGCCCTCGATCATATTTATTTATTTTTGTTTTTTGGTTATATCTGTTGTCTCTCCCATATTCGTGCTTCTTTTGTCACTCCTCCTGTCTTGGATATGCGGAAGCTGACCATGATTGACAACCCTCGTGCTCCCCTGCCCATTCCTTCTTTTTCTGTTATGTCTCCTGTCGCAGGGCTCCTCTAACCCCCCTGCCTGGCATAGAGCCCGTGCGGGAGGGGACGGATGGGAGCAGGCTCAGGCCGCCACCTACAAGCCGTCAGTGAGTGCCTGCACCTTACGCAGCCGAGCATGCACTGGCTTGGCCGCATGTCCCATGTGCACTGCCTAGGGGCACGGTTGTAGTGGCAGACACCTCAAAGAAATTGCCTCAGCCCTTTGTTTTTCTACTCCTGCCTGTCTCACATCCATCCATACACACTCCTAGTCTGAGCAGCTTGCTGAACTCGGTTATGTAGGTCCAGCAGGAGGCGATGCTTGGCCATGGAATTACCATGTGACTAATTTGTAAGGGAAAGCCTGTGAAAGCGCCTGCTTATTTATGCAATGAAAAAAAAGATGCTTAAATCAAGTGTTGCTCTGCGCGATTGTACATGTAGTGGCCATATTTTCACAGTTATTTCAATATACATTAGATCATCCATAAATTATTGGTTAATTCAGGTTGACTGAATTAACTTCATGCCTAAGGGTGAGAAACAGAGATGAGCTTTTATTCTTTTTTGAGGTCCATCTTATTCTGCCTGGCTGAGCGTCTCTAGGCCACATTCAGCATGCATCTTGCTGACCTCTAAGTTTTTTTTCAACCCGCAGGCTCTCACTGGCCAGCCTGCTGCTTCGCCATATCCTCATGCCTTTGTAATATTAATTCTGCAGGCTTCTGGACGTCCCTGATCAAGTTGCATATGTCGGGTTTAGATAATGATTAATCATTTAAAGCGCACATTAATAACATTACTAAAACTGCTTTCTATCATCTAAGGAAATACAGCACAGGTGATACCTTATGTCCATTAGAACATGCCAAGAAATCGGACCATGCTTTTGTGTTGTTGTTGTTTTCTTGACTCCAACAAACAAACTACAACTTGTGCAACAGCTAGAAAATTACCATGTACTAGAAAATGAGATTGTATTAGGCCAAACTATGAAATACAACAAAGGCAAAACAATACAATTTTTATTTATAAATTTTTTATTGAAGCAAAAAAGTTATCCAACACATATCACCAATGTGAAAAACGGATTGCCACTTAAACTTAAAATCTGGTTGTGCCACCTTTAGCAGCAATAACTGCAACCAAATGCTTCCGATAACTGAAGATCAGTCTTTAACTTACTTCTAGTAGTAGGACTTACTCCTATTCTTTGGATCATTGTCTTCCTGCATAATCCAGTGGCACTTGAGTTACTTATGGACTGAAGCCTGGACATACTCCTTTAGGGTTTACTGGTAGAGAGCAGAATTCATCCTTCCCTCAATTATTGCAAGTTGCCCAGGGCCTGAAGCAGCAAAGCATCCCCACACCATCACACTTCCACCACCATGCTTGACTGTAGGTATGATGTTCTTTTTGTG
>JAOUWY010000035.1:15856163-15867149 GCA_025728095.1 Prietella phreatophila
ATCATACATGCAACCAGCACTGTTCGAGACCCGCATCGAAGATGACAGTTTCAGGTCAGCCACGTGTCTATATGCCCTGAGGTGTGGAGATATTGAGTGAGGTTTATATGTGCTAGTGAGAGCAGGCTGCAGACACAGGGTGGAGTGGAGGCCTACACAATGTAGGTTCGATCGCATCAGAAAGGAATTTGGATAAATGCGTTTGCTTGTGGATAAATGTAAATGTAATTTGTCTTCGATACAAACGAATGTGTCCCACGTATCCAGGTTTCTGTTGCGTGTCTGCAGTCCTCGTTCTAACACCCTGCTTCTCATTTTATAATTTGTTCTTTTCTTCCACGAGGGCTTGTTGTGGAAACTGAATCTCTGTCAGAGATGAATGGGTTATAGCGGCATGGAGCAAATAGAAACTGCTTGTTTTTTATCTTTTTTTTTTCTCTTCTCATGTTTGCTGAGGATCAGGAGTTTTGCTCCACATTCCCTTATTTTGAGCAATTTACAGAACGGAGCTCATGTAGGTCACTATATTTGAAGCGTTTACCGAAACCTCATTACCTCAGTAAGAAGGAAGGCTCATCGTTTGCTGTGTATTGCTTGGTTTAACTGCAGAAATGGTGTCATTGTATAAAATACACATATTGACCAAGTGCAGCCTGCAATGTACTGTTCCAAATCATCCAGGCTGGTTTAATCCTCGAAGCACAGGTTTATATGTAATTGGTTCCAGAGTGATTTTCTTCATTTTGGCTCGCACTATAGAGGGAAATGATGATCTTGTGGGCACTACTGTGCGTTTCAGCTTTAGCCTTCCTCGGTTTGCTTATTCGCAAAGAAGCATGCTAGTTTTTCTCCCAGTATCCCTGTTCAGATGGTATCAGATAGCATTAATATTACCGAGTGCACCATGTAGAATTTATTGCAGTGGTTTTCAAAAGTAGAAAGAAACTAAGATTGTTACGACTACTGATTTTAGTAGTTTAGTATCACAGTACTCTAGCACAACACTGGATGAAATCAACAATATTAGATTCTATGTGTGATTTTCTCATAATTACAGATCATGTTTTGCAGTGTAGGGTAATTCCGTTCTTTACAGGCGCTACTCTGTGATCAACCATGCTGGTCGTTTTTGTTCTTTCCACCCATCCTGCATGCAGTACCTACTGTTTTATGACGCGTTCACAGGTGGGCTGGCAACTTTCATCTCATCATGTTCATGATTTTACAAGCAGATGTTCCCTTTTAAGTTGGGAAAACATAATTCATTGCTGTGACACACTATAGTCATCACTATGCATGCAGGGATTGATTTCTCAACAAAAATGAGGTCGGTTCAAAAAAGATTTTTGGTATGAAGTCCTACTTTTTATTTTCATAGCACACACATAACTGGTAGTGATGTATAAATAACGTTGTAATGCAGCAATGTGACGCACTATATGGGCAAAATTGTAAAAAAAAAAACCCAAAAAAAACTAAATAAATAAATTATGTTGACACCTGACCATCAAAGCCTTGTCTGCTTTTGAACATCTCATTCCAAAACTATGGCCTCCCTTTGCTCTTAGAACAGTCTCTATTCTTCTGGGAAAGCTTTTCATTAGGTTTTGGAGCGTGGCTGCGAGGATTTGCCACTTAAGCCACAAGAGCATTAGTGACGTCAAACACTGATGTTGGGTGAGAAGACCTGGTGCTCAGTCAGCGTTCCAGTTCATCGCAGAGGTGTTCAGGGGGTTTGAGGTCCGAGTTCTGTGCAGGTCAATTAAGTTCTCGAACATCAACCTTGGCACATGTCTTCATGGAACTCGCTTTGTGCACAGGGGCATTGTCATGCTGGAACATGTTTGGGCCTTTTAGTTACAATGAAAGGAATTCTTAATACTACAGCACACAGACATTCTAGGCAATTGTGTCTGGGAAGGAACACATACGGCTGTGAAAGGTGTCCACGTACTTTTGGCCATATAGTGTATATCCATTCTGTAACAGCCACCTTAATACAAGAGTTTATTTTTTTGTTTTTTTAAATGTATTTATTAATTAATTTTTTTACAAACTGTTTGAACATTACTGTTTGAAACTAATCCCTTGTGAATAGGGCTTTTGACAATCCAGGTGGAAATAACATCAATGAGCAACACCTGTAACTGTTACCTAACTGTCTATGGAAAAACTAACCCCACTGCAGTAGGCATTATTATATTCTCAGATCTCATATCATTGTTTGAGCAAGGTTACAGATGATCATGTGTCTGTTCTGCTGTTCTTTTTGCCTCACCCTCAGCATTGTGTAATAGCAAGTGCTGAAGCCATTATGAAAACCGTGCTGACACATGAGAGATTGAGAATAAGAATGAGAGAATTATTTGATTTAGGGGATTGCATATATTCTCAAGAAGTAAGATCTTTTTATTCCACACGGAATAAAACACACTGGTCAGCGTTAAAATGGAAGAAAGATCTCTGTGTGGTGCACAGATCAGGTAGTGATGAACATCATCTCAGAAATAGTCTATTTTCTCCAGACTTTTAGTTATCCTTTCCAATAGTTGCACTTTAGCTAGTTTTGGTTTTCATCCCTTGCCATTTTTAGGTTTAATTTGATTTGATGTATCAAAAACGAATGTTTGGTGATGCAGTGCTTTATAACGATTTACACACGCCCATGACTAACGAGGCTGATGATTCTCTTGTTTTTCTTTTCCTCTCGCTCTGCTTTCCCAGGGGACTGAGGCCTGGCCGCAACCTGGAAGCCGACGACATAGTGCCTGAGCTTGCCAGGAGTATCCACCCGCGGGAGAGGCCTGACTGGGAGGAAACCATTAGCGCTATGGTGAGTTGCAAATTCCTAACACACACGCACGCATCAACCCACCCACGCAGCACACAAATTCACTCATCTTTAAGAGGATGCTGGTAAATTCTCAAGTGTAGTAATTACAGCTTGAATCCCCGCTCGCTGATACTGTTTTACAATACTACCATCACACCCACATTCCTGTAGAAGGCTTTCATACTATTCTTATTGCTTTTATACTCTTTCATTATATTACATTGATTTCAGTTGGTTAAATGACATTGTAAATGAGTTATTACATTTGAGACATGGTGAGGAGTGATCTCCGTTTAGCTATAACAGACACTTAAAGAGCCTCTCTTGTCAAGAATTTGGGTCTGTGCATGTTATTTTGTTCCCCACGTTCATGTTTTGGATTCGTGTCCAATTTAACAACTCGACACATGCTTCCAGTGCGTTCTGTGCAGCTGGAACGGCATGGTCTCCATGGCAACCTCACTGATAGCTGATGTTGTTTTGAGCACAGACTGATTGGGGGGGGACTATTCACAATGACCAGAGTATCACAAATACAATGGCACTTTTTTTTGCGTCTGTATGTTATTATACTATTATTTTAGTCACTTATTATAAACGTCATGGGCATCACCAGTACATTTCTAACACTGCAATAATTAACTGCATTAATACATGTGGTAACTGATTGGACATGCATTTCCCTTCCTTTTCTTGTTAAATAATTAATTTTTGTAGGCGTTGGAAATTACACGTCTCACTTAGGGACGCATTGATAACGATACTGGTAACAGGTATCCATGTGATACTGTGCCCATTTATTCATTCGCTTGCACACGAGTTATGGAAAGAGTGCACACTGAATAAAGCTGAAATGTATTAAAGTAGCATTACTGTCGTGATAATTCACTTGAGTAAAGGTAGTGATCAGGAAGAGTCAGTAAGATTTCTGGTGAAAAATTAAACTCGCTTATCAACAGTATGTAAAGAAAGGAAACATTAGGTAACTGTTTGCGTGGTTTCAGTACCTTGTGAGATTTGTTATCTAGCTGGATAGGTCATGTCAAACGTGTCTAGATACATTTGCAATCTAGCAAAGATGCCCTTTATACGTTATCCTGGGCGTTACCTATAGGCTTTAGCAGCGTTTAGATACATTTAACACAACAAGCAATTGCTACTGAACATTGAAGTGACCTTTTAAGTTTACAGAGCTCTCATTCTGTAAAATGTTAAATGATGAGTGAGCTCGTTTAGTTTACCTGTACATTTCCTCAGGTCGGGTGTTGAGCTGTGAAACGCCCATATCTGCTATTTATCTAGGTTTGGCTAGCATAATTTGCAGATCATTGTCACAGTTGTCAAGTTATTTACTTTTTTTCTTTTGGAACATAGAAAACTGACGAGCTTACAACTAGAGCTGCACAATTAATCGAATATAGAGCTCGATTATGATTTTGACTGCCCACAATTACACAAACATGATCATCTGCGAAATTGACATTTTAAAGTTCATCCTCTGCTCGTAGAAAACTTCGCTGCATATCAAATCAAGCGCTTCCTAAACTTGCTGCCAGTCACCATAGAGTGGTGCAGGGATGACCTCATTTTGTAATGCCAAAACCCGGAAATGAGCTGCCAGCTTTGCTTCGTGCTCCAGCGCTTTGCGTGAGGGAAAAGCTAAATGAGACTACAGACGTTGTCATGGACATTAAACGTCATCACGCCAAACAGGTAAAGTCTTTGTAGATAAACTGGTTCAGGTATGCTGTGCACAATTTCCCCCATAAAACGTGGATGAAGATTCATCCACAGAGTAAATGTGTATTATGGAAAATGGTTTACATTAATTTTGGAAAAATTGCCTGAAACTTGGTGACGTTGAAGTCGAGCGACCGTGGCGTAGTTCCTTTATAGCATACTGTTATAAAGGTGTTTATTTCTGGCGATGGTATCTAGGCTTCAAACTTCATAAAAGTTATCTTGATGTGCAAAAGTGTTAGTATTGTGAACTTTTGATCAGAGATTATTTTTTGCAATCATCCACAATCGTGTGGGAAAATCTTATTGGGTTTTTGTCAAGGGAACCAGTACGATACTAACTTCCGGGTTATGGTACAAAATGACATCGTCCCTGCACCACTCTATTGGGTGATTTGGCTGCGTCTCTCCTGCTGTAAACACTGTTATTGCCTTTTCTGCATAGGCCTGATTTGTTTTCATTTGGTTGCATATTGTTATATTTGATTGCATATTTTCATTTGGTTGATGGCATTTTTATTTTTTACTTATGCTATAATTTTGGTACAATTTTATTTATATTTTGCTTCTATGAGATGATGCACTTTAAGGATCAGTCTAATTTGATGCAAAGATTTGTACATTAGCAGGAATGCAGCATAACATGGAGGTGAAAGCAGTGGTCTGTTTATTTAAATGTGGAAGTGCAATAAAAATGTTGTCCATAAAATCAAAGAATAATCTTGATTAAATAATTGTGATCTCAATATTGATCAAAATAATCAGGATGATCATTTTGACCATAATCGTGCAGCCCTAGGCGATTCCTGATAAATTGGTACAAGGATGCTTCTCTGTCGTCTGCCTCAGACATTGTTGCTGCTGATTAAGCATCTGCCATATGAAGTGTACTGTCTTGTCAGGGAATGGGTTCATTTTGATTGGCTCTCGAAATTGAATTATTTAAAATGTACACATACTGTCTTTTAATTGGCTTACACTCTTCTGGGGTTAAATGCGTCATTATTCTTTCTCTGTAACAGTGATAAGCAATAAATTTAAAGAAGTTGAATGAACAAAAGTAAAATGAAGTGATTTAATTATGCTCAAAAGTAAGCTTATAATGAACCAAGTACTTTTATGACAATACATGGTCTATTACTTTGTACACCCCTGGTACTTGTATTAAAAGCTCTTATACTACATGATACTATGTGATGTAAGTAGAGTGCATGATATCACCATGTATTAATGAACACAATGACAAGAAATGCCAGCTCTGTTATTTCATGATTATTCCTCACTATATGGCTGATTTTATGACTGTGGTTACATCTACCTATGCTTTCACTAGTCACTGAGTCATTAGCACATACAATGGAGGAAATGAGTATTGGACAGAAAAAAGTATTGAACACACGTACTGAAATTTATTTAATACTTAGTGGAGAACCCTTTGGTTGTAATGACTGCTTCAAGACGTTTTCTGTATGAAGAAATTAGTCAGCTGCAGTATTCAGGTGTGATTTTTGCCCATTCTTCTAAACGTATCATCTTTAAATCTTGTTCAGTTGGATTCAAGTCAGGTGATTGACTGGGCCATTCTAAAAACTTGATATTTTTTCTCTGAAACCAATTGAGTTTCCTTTGCTGTATGCTTTGGATCGTTGTTATTCTGGAAGGTCCACCCACTTCTCATCTTCATCATCCTGGTGGATGGTAGCAGATCCTTCTCAGGAACCTCCCGGTAAAGGGCTCCATTCATCAGTACCATATCAGTACCATGCAATGAAAAGCAGCAACTCACCATGATGCATCCACCTCCAAACTTCACTGTTTGTATAGTGTTTTTAGGGTGATGTGCAGTGCCATTTCTTCTCCAAACATGGTGAGTACTATGACAGCCAAAAAGTTTAATTTTGCTCTCATCTGACCAGACTACACTCTCCCAGTATTTCATAGGCTTGTTCAGTGGAGTCTTGTGGGGTGAGCTTGAGCAGGCAAGTGCATTGCCCATTGTTTTCTCTGTGACGATGGTACCTTTTGCCTACAAGTGTTTCTGGAGCACTCTCCAAGAGGTCCTTGGCTCTTGGGCTACTCTTCTCGCTATTCTTCTGACTCCCTGGTCAGAAATCTTTTGAGGAGCTCCTGTACATAGCTAGTTGATGACTGAGTGATGTTGTTTCCACTTGCAGATAATGAGCCCAATGGTGCTTACTGGAAGATTCAGAAGTTTTGAAATACATCTGTATCCGATTCCATCAATATGTTTTGCAACAATAAGGTTGCGAAGGTCTTGGGAGAGCTCTTTCTTTTGTGATACCTTGGTAACAAAAAGCCTTTTTATAGACCATCAATTTACTAACCCAGCTGATATTAATTTGCACATATAGGGGTATAATTACCTCTGAATTTGAGCTACTTCCTTACCTTACATTGCCTTGGAGAACTGCTTTTTCTTAGCATGTTCAATACTTTTTTCCTGTGTCATTATGTACAACTTTATTTATAGACTTTATTGTGTTGTGTATTCTTTATATTACCAGATTTGTTGAGTTAATACTCATGTCTGGTAAAAAAAAATCTCATATGAATAGCCTCATTGGAAATGTATTTGCTGAAAAAATGTTCATGTCCTAAAATTAGCCAAAGTCCTGAGTGCAAGATTATTGAGAAACTCTTACTCAATAAACTGCAAAACTGTTTTATTATTATTATTATTTTATTATTTTTTTTCTTTTCTCTTTTTATGAGTCATCTTGTAGACCGATTATAAAAATCACTGTCATTTTGTTGGCAGATAATTAACCTACTAGTTTACCGACTACTAGTTTACAAGGACTTCCAGTCCTCCAGGATTGACGGTTATTAGCTGCTGGAATGGGGACAAAATTAATTACCAGAGATTTTATGTTTGAATGGTAAGAATAATAAAGTTTGAACACATGGTTTTATTTAAGTGACATGGGACATGACTATCTGAGCACCTGTTCATGAGGGTTGCTCATGTGTGCATCAGATCAACACTACAGCCCTGTTTGAAATCACCCCCTTGCATTTTACTGTGTAGTATACTTAATTGTGTAGAAAGGTCTACTTACCTAAATCCTTGCTTACAAAAATCTAGCTCAGCAACTAACATGATTGTATGGTTATAACAGATAATGTTTTAATGCATTGCTATTAATGAGCAGTTTTTATGGCTATAAATGACAGTTTGAAGGTTATATTTTCCAGTGGTGCTTTACGTGGACCAGTACCAGAGACTCTGAAATAGTGAGGTTCAGTCCAAATAAAGCACGCTCTCACAATGTTTTCATGTTTCTGTTTTCCAAAATATAAACAGCACTAAGTAACATGTTCCATAACACTCCTGGTTGATTAATACTAAGTAGGTTATGGTATTCAGATCTTCTTGCTATCCATATTGATGAGTACCAGGAACATGAACTTGTACTCGGCATACAAAATGGGTATCAATGCAGCCCTGGTTTTTTATGTGGCAGTCTTGTGGGGTATTCCTGAAATGCCGATGGTTTAGTATCTTCTAAAAGTTGTCCAAAGAAGGACAACCTCCTAACTGGTGATGGCGTCGGGGGAACCCAAGGCTCACGGATGTGCATGGCGAGCAAAGGCTTGCCTGTCTGGTCCGATCCCACAGAAGAGCTCTTATAGCACAAACTGTTGAAAACATTAATGCTGGCTATGATAGAAAGGTGTCAGGACACACAGTGCATGGCAACTTGCTGTGTTTGGGGATGCATAGCCGCAGACTGGTCAGAGGGCCCATGTAGACACATGTTCACTGCCGAAAGTGCCTACAATGGGCACCTGAGCATCAGAACTGGACCATGGAGCAACCACAGTGAGAGCCATTATCTCCAAATGGAAACACTCTGCACTGTAGTGAACCTTCCCAGAAGTGGCCGACCTTCTAAAATTTCTTCAAGTACACAGCAAGTACTAATCCATGAAGTCACAAAAGAGCCAAGGACAACATCAAAGGACCTACAGGCCTCTCTTGCATCAATAAAGGTTGTTCACTGTTCATGACTCTACTATCAAAAAGACACTGGACAAAAATGGCATCTGTATAAGTGTGGCAAGTGAATAAATAAACCAGAAGAACATTAAGGCTCGTCTAAATTTTTACCAAAACACACTTTAATGATCCTCAAACCTTTTGGGAGAATTTTTTGTGGATTGATCAGTTGAAAGTGGGACTGTTTGGAAGACACTGGTCCTGTTATATCTGGTGTAAACCAAACACAGAATTCCACAAAAAGAACATCATGCCTACGGTCAAGCATGGTCGTGGAAGTGTGCTGGTGTGGGGATGCTTTGCTGCTTCAGGCAACTGGGCAACTTGCAATAATTGAGGGAAGGATGAATTCTGCTCTATACCAGAAAATCTTAAAGGACAATGTCCGGTCTTCAGTCTGTAAGTGGAAACTCACGCGTAACTGGATTATGCAGCAAGACAGTGATCCAAAGCATAGGAGTAAATCCTAATCCTAGAATAAGTGAGAGACTTATTTTAAATTTAAGGGAGCAATTAATTTTTCACATGGGTGATTGGTGTTGGATAATGTCTTTTGCTTCAATAATAATCATAATAATAAAAAGATAACTGTTTTGGATATTTACTCAGGTTGCCTTTATTTTATGGTGTATTTTCTTTGAAGATCTAAATCTATTTAGTATTCCAGATGCACAAAAACAGAAGAAATCAGGATAGGATAAATATTTTTTCAAAGCACTGTGTACCGCTGTTCTACCTCACTACCCTTGCTCTGCACTGATGCAACCCCTGTTCGATAGTATTTCATTTAAATCCTAAATTGTCATTTTAGCGCATGTAGTGAAATCTGGCTCACATGCTAATTTGTTCAGCTCTTGTTTATTAAGAGAAAGAAGCTACCAATCTTTGATTTCCAATTTGCAGCTAATTGATCCCTGAAGTTCACCCGAAGTTTTCTTCAGTATACGTGATGATTTTGTCCACATCCCAGGCTCAGGCTGACTGCATCTTTAATCACACATTTCCTCCTGCATTAATTAGAGCAGAACCCATCCTGTAATACTGAACTTTTTTGTTTTTTAAATAACCTTCTCCACCTAAGATGCTTTTGATGAGCTGCTGTCTGACTGTGAAGCAGCCACAAGAATGATTCATATTTTATAAGTGTTATTGACTCTCCAAGTTGTTTTACTCAACCTTGCCAGATAACCATGTCTTCCTCGCACTTGGCTAGACACTGAAGTGACTGCATGCAGGTTTATATGGCCTACCGGCTGTCAAAGGATTTAGACTTCCTTCTCAGCAGGAAGGTTAAGAGTTTCTCTTAACTTTACTCCTAAATGTTGACATTCAAGATACACCGAGTGTCCTTCAGCTTGCTGTAAATACTCCTGTCCTCCTGTCCTCTGGCCTTGACTCTCCTTATTTAGTGGCCTGTTTCGTCCTCTATGACTTGCCATCTGTAGTTAAAGAGCACTGCAAGTGCTCTCTCTTTATGCTCAGCCTTTATGCTCATCATCTTTGTTTACCACATTGTGCCTTTCAAAAGCATGAAGATCATATAGAAATATGTTTTGAATATCACTGTCACTCCATCATGTTTTATGTTTGTGTCCCATCCTCACGTCGTCTTCCTCTCTTTAGGCACGGAGTGCGGAAATCCCAGAACTGAGCAGTGAGCAGCTGATCCGCTCCTGCAGTAGCACTGCTAGCATGAAGGTCAAGAACGTAAAAAAGTATGTTAATTCTTACTTTTTATACACACACACACTATATTCCTGAACTGTAACTTGCTCAGGGGTTAGAAGGCTCATTCCTTTAGATTTGCCTGCTTGGAGACAGAAACGTATATATTTTGCGTCATTCTATAGGCTTCATCAATGTAGCAGACATTTTAATTTTATATATAGATAGATATATTTAGATATACATTTTTAATTGTCATCTGTGTTAGTCAATACAAAAACATTTTAGATTTCCAAACATTAGTTTTCCAGCACAAAAGGAAATGTTACAGAAAAATGTTTTTATGTCAGTAATGAAAGCAGCAGATTACATAAGAGACACTGTTCAGACAAAAAACACAATAATAGCTGCTGGGTTTTGTTGCAAAAATAAGAAGTGAGTGCGACAGTCAAAGTCTGCAGAAGCACCGTGTCTGGTTCTGCAAGATGCTCAATAAAACTTGCATTTCCTTATAAAACTGCACTAATTCTATTATTATTATTTATTTTTTTTAAATAAATAAATTACTGCTTTGTGTAATTTATTACTGTTTTTTTTTAAATGGAGAAAATTTTAATTTCATTATTTTAGAAAGCATGTTTGATCTACAGCATTTCTTTGCATGTGCCTAAAACTTTATATTATATGAACAATCTCTCTCTCTCTCTCTCTCTCTCTCTCTCTCTCT
>JAOUWY010000035.1:15911594-15925624 GCA_025728095.1 Prietella phreatophila
ACTGATGAGAGAGAGAGAGAGAGAGAGAGAGAGCGAGCGAGAGCGAGCGGGAGGGAGGCAGGCAGGCATTTCCTCATCCTGATGTACTTGGTCATTTTCTCAGTTGAACATCAAAAATTAAGTCATTTTGGACTGACTACAAAACTGGCGAAAAATCAGTTGACACCAACAACTATTTATATACATTTTTTTAAATTGAGTTTTTTAACAAAATTCAACAGTCACATTACCTACTGGTCCTGTTTTCACTTATAAACTCTGGAAAAGGGTACCAAACTGTACCTTTCCTTCGCAGTGGGTTGGTAACCTCAAGAGTAGTGTAAACACAATTAAATATATAATATTGGTCCCCAAGGTCCAGTTAAGAACCTTAAGTCATTTGGCTGAAATATCCACAATGTTAAGTGACTGGAGTTTTGTGTGTTTACTTGGAATAAATACTAATAGATTAGACAGAGTAGGTCAAGAGACTTTGAGCTATATATATTTTTGTGTTTAGAAATACATTTATACGTGGGAATTAAGTGTTAATGTCACTATTTCCATTTGTCATAGAAACTTTATTTATTTATTTTTTTAACCATTAACCTTAATGAAAATGTCAGTGACAAAGACAGTGGAAAAATATATGCTCAGTCCCAGGTGTTCAGACATAACTGGTAGTGAATATACTCAGTGCTGTATAACAAGTGTCTTGGCTGAAGGGCTATTTTATATTCAGTGATGTCATTTATTTATAAAGCACTGTGAAACTGAGACTCTGCTCCACTTTCCCCTCTCCATTTAACCCTTGTATCCCATTTTTGCACTTTTAATCTTTTGAGGTTTTTGAACATCAGCGCTGTGATATTTATTATTATGTCCAAGCTGTCATATGTCTGTGTCTTCTCAGCCAGGATTAGGTACAGCCTGGGACAGGAATGAAACACACACACACACACACACACACACACACACACACACACACACACTCTATATCTGTAGTTTCTCTGGCCCCCTAATTAATGTGTGTTTGTCTTGTCTAGGTTGCCTGCGAAAGATTTGTGACACTGCTGGACCTTAAAAAAGTAGGACAGGATATGCCTGGTTTGTTTTAGATTTAAGCTTTTGATGAGCAAACTCTTTGCAGACCAGGTGTCTGGTTAAGTGTCAGAGTGGTTTGGGATATTGCCAGAACAGTAAAAATTCCACTGACAATCTTCCTGTTTTGTCCAATGTGGTTTTATGTAAAGGGGGAATCACGTGTCCTTAAACGGAAAACTTCACAATTAAGCACATTCAGTGTGTTTTATATTGAAATATGTCTGATGTGTTTAATGGGAGAAATAAAATATAAAAAGACGTTGAAAAAAACGACTGGTAAATCAGAAATCCAACGTATAAATGCTGGAGACAGCAAATGTTGGGACTCAAAGTCACAGAAGGCAGTGCAGTTACACAGCAATGTTGCTCTGAGTTACAGCGGAGACTCGACTTGGCTAGTTAGAGATTTATGAGATGATAAACATGATTGCGCTGAAGGCAGCATTAGTGTGAAAGGTGAAGTTTTAGAAGTTGATTTGTTTGAGCAGAATGTACAGATGAGGAGGTGAGAAATATGGACAGACTAAAAGGATTAAGCTTGAGCCTGAAGTGAAATCTCGCTGCACCACTGTCAGCAGATAGTCGAACGGTATTGTGGGTAATGTATGATACTGTTAATCAACATGAAAATAAACTGCACCGATGAAGAAATGTTGAAGTAAAATAAATCAACCCAGAATTTCATTATAAAATAAATCTTCACCACCATTGAAGGTCATGTTAATTATAAAGATTAATTTGCAAGTTGTTCAGGGTGGAATTTGATTTAATGGCAAATAAGCTTTGTGCCAAATGCCTCAGAATTGCCTCTGAATTCCAGATGATTTTTCTTTTACTTATCTATGAATTATTCAGTATTATTATTACTTTTTTATATAGTTGTTGCCTTATTCATGAAAGTCAACACAGTTTACTGACATTTAATTAGGGTGTTCTCTAATCTTCCCAATGATTGATAAATGTCTAAGTGAATTTGGCCTCCATGTCACTTGATATTTAAACCCCAGTGAAGTCATAGATGACTCATTAAGAGATCCTGAACGCTTGCATGAACTTGATAAATATAGTTCAATATAAATGAGAGCACGGTTCAGGTACAGTTTGTTCAGAAGAATGTTTAGTAGTGCCAGTAAACATTGGGCACTGTTTAAAAAACAAAAATATATTTAGGTTAGATCAGGGCTCAACACTAACTTTTAAAAGCGATTGCCAAAGGTGGCAACTAGGGATCGGGATTTGGTTGCCGAAATAGACCTTATGGTTCCCATATTTGAACAACCTTTATTGATCAAATTATACCCCGTTTAATAATGAAACAATGACAATGTACGTATGAAAACCTATTTATTATATGTACACAGTGCTCCTGTTTTTTTGTTTGTTTTTATCCCATTTTAACAGTAACTTTACAGCAACCGTATCAAGGTAGGCAACCAGAGGACACAAAATCCTTGCCAAACTCTGGTTGCCAAGAGCAACAGGGCATTGTTGAACCTTTGGCTAGAGTCTCATTTTCAGTGTGAAATTAAACCAATTAACCTCGGAGACATTTTTGCAACCCTTTTAACATGCATAAAGTTAACAAAGAGTGCCAATAATTCTGGAGCTGCCTGTGTTATTGGTCTGAAATACTTTAGAGGAGTATTATTCTTGTAATTCTTTGACATCCTGTGTGTGTGTTTGTGTACACTACACTCAGTGTGAGTTCATCATATGTGAGCAGCAGTTATCTCAGCAGCTGCTCATGATCACCATGGTTCCAGCAACAGCTGATTTTTATGATTCAAACACCTTCCAGATCCGGGCGGATCTTTGGATTACCCTTAAAATGCTTTCTGTATTCAAACAGAAATTGAGCCAAGAAAGCCTTATAGACAGAATTTGTTGACCGAGCTTCAAAAAGACATCTGTGAATGTGAGAATAAGGATTTTCAGAATTATTTTCACTCAAGTTCGAATCCCAAACAGACTAGTTTGTGTTGAGTTTGATTCTGGTTCAGAAAGATTGTTTGTATTTTCTGTGGTATTTCTTTATTCATTATTCCCCTGGTTCTTTTTTCCCTGTGTTTACTCAGTGTTTCTCATTTGTTTAATATGGCTCAGGCTGCAGGATTTAATATGTATGGCAATGACAGTCAGCACTTAACATGAGTGAATGCTGTAGAGCTGACTGACTCAACTGAAGCCCAGCATTAGTTCATGGCTGCTTTAACAATGAAATGAGTGCAAAGCTTTATTCACATATTAATGGGCCTAATGTTGAGAAATTGCAGCTTGGTGCCCAAACTATGTAGGTCATTTCATGACTGAGCCCCTGAGAGCATTTAGCGGTGTTTGAGTATTTGTTAGGTAGGATGTCGGGTGTCGCAAAGTGAAATACTGGCTCTTCATGTTCATCTGGCACAATATGACTTTACATTATGAATAGAGAGAGTGGGAAGTGGACCACTCCACCCAGAAATGCTTTGGCAGCTGTTCAATAACTAACTAATTTCCAAACATTATGAAAGTGGAAGTATGAAGTGTCCCCATTGGAGACATTTGGATCCACCATTAGCCGATCTCTGTAATTGATGAGGTGTCTTTAGTTAGGCTTAGTTAGCAAGGTATCAGTAGAGGATTTGAGAAGAAAATTCTTAACGGAACAACAAAGACTAAAGTCATGCTGCATTCTTTATTATTCTCTTTTACCCAACACCTTTAGAAATGTTTATTTTGGTCCCTTTGTAGATGAAGTATTTATCATTCTGAAATCCATCATATTATTTTGTAATTATTGGCCATTGGAAAAAGCAGTGGTTTATATCAGAATTGGTGTATTTTGTTATATTTGATAAATATGGAAAATATTTTTGTTGTAATGGCATGTAAACCGATTCTTATGTGATGCTGGTGAATTTGAGAACAGGCTGCTCCGTGGCTAGAATTCCCTGCAGCACCAAAGACTTGTTAAAGACAACACGTTTGTCAACAGTGCAGCAGTTTCCAGACTCGGCAAGGAGTTAACAGGGAGAAGTTTGTGACTGATTCATGCCTGTCCTGTATTTTGCCAAGTTATGACTACTGTTATTGGATGTTTAAACGATTTTATGCCATGAAATGTCATTTAGTCACATTTTTGCTAGTTAGCTCGATTAAAGCTAGCAGACAAAGCTGTGGTGATATTTCGCCATGATACAGGAGCAAAAAATTTAATCGCAGGTTAACATTTGTGATGGATCAGTTATTTGTATACCAAAGAAACAGTATAATGCATTGACTTGGTGAATGCCATCAGGATTTTATAGTTTAATTTGAAACAATTACCTTTAGGATTGTTTAAAGCGCTTTGGATAAAAGCGCTATAGAAGTGCACATTTACCATTTACATTTTTATACATTACATTTTGAGATTCTTTTGCCCATCGCTTGTTGCTGGTTAATTCTTTTTATTTGATTTGCTGTTGATTGAGTGACCATGGATGTTGTTAAACACTGGTAAATAATAGTAATTACGGTCTCAAATTGTCCTTCAGTATCCAAGAAGCACGGGAAGTTGATCACGTTCCTACGCACTTTCATGAAGTCCCGGCCCACAAAGCAGAAGCTGAAGCAGCGAGGTATCCTCAGAGAGAGGGTGTTTGGATGTGACCTGGGAGAGCATCTTCTCAACTCTGGCCACGATGGTGAGTCCTTAATTAAAGCCCCCCTTTTTTTTTTTTCCTTTCTCACCCTTTGGGTTAAATAGAGGCCACAGTGTCCGTCTTACGAAGAGCATGGCTGGTTTCCAGCTTTGGTTTATAAATGCTGTCTGTGTGGCCTGGAGAAATGCTCAGCGACCCCCAGCAACCATGCTGGCTGTGCCTGCTTGGCTCAGTTGCCACAGCAACCTACGGCTTAAGAGGGTGTAAAGGTCAGCTTGAATTGGTTAGGCAGGCAGTGTCTGGAGATTTCTCTTCCACTGATTCAAAGCTCCCTGGCAGCCATTAACACTACTTTGTTTGACTCCAAAATCCACCTTGAGATATTGCCGGTTTCTTTCAAACCACAAATTTTTCAAGCCACACAATTTGGGTTGGTTCCTTCAAGCATGATTACAGTTCAAGGGTAAAAAAAAATGCTGGTTGATTTCGCGTATGTGGTTATTGAACGTTGACCTTGAAACTTGCTGAACAGTTAGTGTGAGAAAATAACACTGGCACATTATTGTTACAGATCTGATCCTAATTGAAATAGAATGGCTTTATATATTTAAGACTAGACTTCATCCCTTTCATCCCTCTAATTAAGAGGCATCATGTTTACACCAGGTCCAAGAGAACGCAACATTCTTATCCTTACAGTTATGTATGTGGTCTCTCAGAAGTGGTTCTATCCTGCCTGAGAATTTTCAACTGCACCATCAGGAATTTTGCTGAACAGCTGTTCCTGAGGCGGCCTGAGTCTCACTCATCACAAGGATAATTTTTTTCTAGGAAACAAGAGGCCACGGCAGGGATGTCTATCTTCCCCGATCTTGCTTGACTAAAATGTTGCAAGATTAAATAGGAGGCCTACAATCGGTTTGGGTCTACCAGACATTGTTAGAAAAAGACTCCCAGTTTATAAACTGGACTGATTAATTGGATAATTATATTAGGATAGCATTCTTTGCCTCTCGCATGGTGTCAGCCAGTGTTTATTTAACATTTATTAAAGGGTTGTAAACACTTTGTAACAGTCACTATGCTTTGCAAAGTTTACCACTACGGGAAAGTCTTGAGAACAGAAGAGTTTTACAAGTTCCGGTTTCTCTATAAAATAAACTGTGGTTTTTGAGAGGGAGAGAGCATATGATCGGATAGAGCGAGAGAGGGGAAAAAAAAAGCAAGGTTGATGATTGAATGACTGTATATCACGGCTATGACATAAATTAGGTTAGGAACTAACTTGTCTCTCTGGACATTCTACAACATTAAATCTAACTGTAAACTAGTTAAAAATGCGACATTTCACTTTGCAACATTTGGCAAATCACCGTGTAACAGTTTACAATAGTATTCATATTACAGAATTCAACAGCACTGTGGTATAAACTGCTTTGCTGGGCTTCTGTTTGTTAATGATTTTTTTTTTCCCCTGTTACAAATTAAACTACTAGTATTATTTTTGTGTATTACCATCCTGACCTGAAAGATCATGCATCATGTGCATTTCGCTGGCACTCCTGCTGAGTACTTGCACTCATTTCAACCCTTGTATCATTGTTGCCTACTTTAACTCTGTACTCTGAGCTTCAAACGGATTCTGCCTTACTTGTACATCACTTTGAATAAAAGCATTTGCCAAAGGAACACATGCAAATGTACATTGTTGCAGATACCATCTGTTTGTTTTTGTAAGGGTATATGGTACTTTCTAGTAACTGATATGTATCGAAAGACACAGTGTGACTAAATTGTAATCTCAATTTTTAGTCCCCCAGGTGCTTAAGAGTTGCACAGAGTTCATTGAGAAGCATGGAATTGTGGATGGAATGTATCGGCTTTCTGGGATCGCATCCAACATCCAGAAATTGCGGTATGTGTGAGAAAGTAATACACTGATTTGAAACTCAAGAAACTCAATACTAGAGTACATTTACTACAGAGACTTTTATATTGAAGCTGTTTCCAGTAAAATGTCTAGAGGATATCTGGGTGGGCGGTGTTGTTTTGCATTTTAATTTAATACACTTTCCATTACAAATTATATTGACTATAACTTCAGTGGAAAGTAGAATTCAGAGTTTCTTAGTATTTGGTATGTCCCAAATACCGTAATGGTGTTTGTTTGCCATAATGACCGCGTGCACTCAAGCTGGCATGGGCTCCACAAGTTTTTGCAAAACTTTATGATCCACTTTAGATCAAATCCATCAGAGTGTCGTCTGAACACATGCTTCAATAGAAGAGATGAGGCTTGAGGAAAATCTGACCCTTTGTATAGGGACCTTGAAATGGTGCAGAATCTTGAATATTCAAGATATTGAACATTTTTATTTTATTTGTTTTAAATATTTCAAAAGCCTTAAACCTTCTGTTTGTCCAAATTATTATAATTTTTTAATTCAATGTAGTCTCAGACTTTTGGACACACTGTGTATGTGCAAATGTCAAAACAAGAATTTCTTATTGATTGTAGTTTTTCAAAATTATTTTATTTTTATTGTTTTTAAGTACTGCAAGTACTTTGTATAAACCTCCATTAATTAGTGTGTAATGGTTGTTGTGATGTTTTTCTCTGTACTTTAGGCATGAATTTGATTCAGAGCAGATCCCAGATCTGACCAAAGATGTGTACATCCAAGATATCCACTGTGTGGGCTCACTGTGCAAGCTCTATTTCCGAGAGCTGCCTAACCCACTGCTCACCTATCAACTTTATGAGAAATTCTCGGTAAGCATTTCTTAAATGGAGGCAGCAGTGATATTAACAGCTCACACGTTCACACACAAATGCTTGTAGCTTAATAGAGAACGGAGTATGGTTTGGGAACAAGAAAGTGCACCCATACACAACTGCTGTTGACCCTTGTATGAGTTAACATCTTGTTATGATGAGAGCTGGAATAGACATTTACCTGAGCCATGTAAAACAGTAATGGTCTCTGTGCTGATGCTTGTGTCACTGATTTACATATGCAAATGTTGGGCTTGTTGTATTTTTAGAGGCAGGGCAATAGCAAAGTAGTACAGAAACATTTATATCTCTAGGGGAAAAAACATACTGAAAATAAAACAGGCAAGGGTAAGTAAGCCGCAAATGTTTGAGGTTGCTATGACAACATTCACATAGAGATGACCATTAGAGGTGGAGTTGAGTCTTTTGCTTTGTGCACTTGGCCCAGCAGAGCGATGTGAAAGTTGCAGCTGGCATGGGCATGGCATGACTAAAGTGGGTGGGACCGGGTGACGATTCTATTAAAAACATCACTGGACATTAATTACTCAAATTAATTTGCCTCCCCTTAATTTTGTCCCGTTTAGGAGGCAGTTTCAGCAGCTACAGATGAGGAGAGGTTAATCAAAATACATGATGTCATCCAGCAGCTGCCTCCGCCGCATTACAGGTTTGAAGAATGGGTACAGTGCCCCCTGCAGGCTGTGCCCACACATTTCTTCTGCTTCATCTATTTAAATTTAGAAATAAGAATAATTTGCCATTCGATTCCAATATAGATGTTGGAGGACATTATTAGAGGCTTGAACCCTGGGTATATCTGCAGAGTTGTGTTTTCTATTAAAGTTGTTAGAAATAATACAACAATTTGATTCCTTAAGAAAATAGAATACCAGGTTTATAAGGTATACTTCAGATGATGAATTAATTGTAATTGAACTGTCTGTTTTTAGGACTTTGGAGTTTCTGATGAGGCATTTGTCACGGCTAGCAGCATTTAGTTATGTGACTAACATGCACAGTAAGAATTTGGCCATTGTTTGGGCCCCCAACCTACTGAGGTAAGCTTTACTAATGTTTTTAAATCTCTGTAGAGTTTATATGAAGTTTATGTTTTTTATTTTATTTAACCGCTTATTCATTTGTAATTAGGTCTAAGCAGATCGAGTCTGCATGCTTCAGTGGAACAGCTGCCTTCATGGAGGTACGAATACAGTCAGTTGTGGTCGAGTTCATCCTGAACCATGTGGACGTTCTCTTCAGCTCTAAACTTGGTTCACTGATCAGAGAAGGAGCTGGTATGTACAAAGATGATTCTCCATATTTTTAACAAAATTACTGAATTACTTAATAACGTTATGTTCCTGTTCATTGTCTCTGCCTCTGTAGGTCACAACTCTTTGTCTCGTCCTAAATCGCTGCTAGTACCTTCACCTTCTACCAAGCTGCTTACATTAGAGGAAGCTCAGGCACGCACACAAGCCCAAATCAACTCTCCTGTAACTGCAGATAGCAAATATATTGAAGTGGGAGAAGGACCTGCTGCCTTACAGGGCAAATTCCATACAGTCATTGAGTTCCCTACAGAAAGGTATGCTGAATTACTGTCTAAATAAAAATAAATATCTTCATATATTTTTCTTCTGTAAAGTGTGTTTTTGGTGTGCTCGTTTGTTTCGAAAATGTTAATGTGTATTATGTACTTTAATTAAAAAAAAAAAATACATTTTTTGACAGAAAAAGACAACCTATAAAATCAAAAAAGTCACCAGTTGGCAGTTGGCGGTCATTTTTTAACCTTGGCAAGTCTTCCTCTACATCTAAGCGCAAACTGCACCGGAACCCAAGTGAACCCAATGAACTCAAAGCTATGGCATTAGGAGGAAGCAGAGGAGATACTGGCACTCTTCGATCTGCGAAGAGTGAAGAGTCTCTCAGTTCACTGCACAATGTTGAAGGTAATTCTGTACTGCAGTTGGAAAGGGTTTTTTTCTCCATGTCTGTTATAACCCTACAAGAGGGCTAAAATAATGTCTGTTGTTTAATCCTAGGAGAGTCTAAAGTGTACCGGCCACGCAGACCACGCTCTAGTAGTGATGCTCTCTCCACATCCTTTAATGGTGACCTGATGGACAGCCGACAGCACTGCAATTCTTATGATAATATAGACCACGGAGACAGTGAAGGGGATGATGGCCCAATCTGTGTGCCAGCTCTTATTTCCCCACCACGCTCTACTGATGATGTGGATTTGAGCCCCCCTGACATTGGCATGGCCAGTTTGGACTTTGACCCTATGTCTTTCCAATGCAGTCTGCCCTTGGCCGAGAGCTCCGCCATTTCTCCTGACGCTGAAGCTGTAAATCTCAAGAGGGGTACTGGCAGTGCTAGTGACTCAGAGCCAGTCTCGCCTGTCAGACCGAAGATTACTAGTTTTCAGCAGTCTCCTGATCTCAGTCCAGCCTTTCAAAGTGCTTCTAACTCTTCTGAGAAAATTATGTTTCAGTCTTCTGAGAGCTGTGAAAAGTTTGCAGTGTTGGCACCCTTATGTACATCTCAACCTACTGATACCTCAATAGTTAGTGAAGGATCAGAGAGCCCTGAGCACAAGCCATCTCCAACATCTCCACCTGTGCAGGTTACTCCAGCCAAAATTATCCCATTGTCTTTTAAATCCACCGATTTGCCTCTAAGTGAAGCTATTCAGCTAGAGCTTCTCTCCAAATCTGCTTCATGCGAGAATAAAGACGCATTAGGGATCAATGCATTACAACAAATCAATGCTCAGGATCAACAAGGTAAGAATGGTCAAATGTGACACTTCATTTGAATCACAGTTTTTATACTGTTATCAAGTTATTATTTAATAGCATTTTTGTTGATTAAGTAACTCCTTTTTTCAGGTTTATTTTGCCAGGTTTTTGCCTTTAACACTATGCACCCCTGCTCTTGAAGTAAATAGAAACTCTCATGTCCCCCTTTTTTTTTGTACTCTTGATGATTAGCTTACTTCTCAACTGTAGTACCCCTTGTTTTATTTTTCCTTAGGAGCTGTAGCTCTGGACTCACCAAATAGAACTGCTCCAGTCAGCTCTATGTCTCTACTTCCTTCTCCCCAACCAAAGAACACTGCCCGCATGCTGGCTTTAGCGTTAGCTGAATCTGCTCAGCAGGCTACCATTCTATCTCGGAGGGAATCCTCTGAACCTCCCACACCTGTTTCACCCCTCAGGTCACAGGAGTTTGTGGAACCCTTTGACTGGCCACCCCCTCCCACCCTTAAACCACAGACTTCCCAAGAAGAAACAGCAGATGTGCCAGAGTTTCCTGCTCCTGCCTCTTCATCTGCTTCCTGCACCCCAGCTGAAACACTAATCCAATCCACCAGCATGCATCTCATCATAGGTGACAGTGAAACGTCTCCCAGTACGTCTTACAATAGAGAAGTTGTTGTCACTTTTGTGGCTCCCAGCAAACGTGCTTCTCCTAGCCAACCTGCTCAACTTTCCCACACACATAACAGTCCAGAGAGACAGCAGCCTTCTGTTAGCCAGGCACCAGCCAGCACTGAAACCTGCAGCACCACCAAAGCTACCACCACAACCACTATTAGTAGAAAAGAATTTGTCACACCACAACCAAGTCCTGAAAGTGTTTTACCAGCACCGACCACAAAATCTCCGGAACAGACAGTAGCTGTTCTGCAGCCTCAGCTTCAGGTGCAGGTTCAGGCACAGCCTCAACTACAACTTCACTCTCAGTGTCAGCCGCAAGTGCAGTGCAAGAATCAACCTAATGCACAAGTTGCGCCTACAACAGCAACATCCCCAGAGCAGTCTGGAGAGAGGCTTTGGGAATCTATAAAGCCTGTAAATCCTCGAATCAAAAGTGTTAGCCATCACCAGACTCATGGGACCACACCACAACCACCCCAACCCCCTGTTCGCTCAATCGAAAGTAAACTAGCAGCAGCTGCTCTGTTTAAAACTGACGCTGCCAATGCAGGCCCCTATCATTCTATGTTGGCAGAGGGATCTATGCCCCCATCATTGGATGACACACTCCTACAGCCTCATCCATCACAACGCAAGTCTTCCGTTCATCTGTCAGCTTATGTTTACCACTCTAAAGGAGAGCCTGGCATAATAGAACCCACTGGAGAGACCTATTACCATCAAAGACCTACCCCTGCTGGGCCATCAGCCATGGGTTGTCATTACCGGCCTGACAGTGTGCCTCCTCATCTATCATATGTATCTACGTCAGAGCCCCAGATTCCTTACAGAGCCCACGGTGATGGTCGCTACAATACAATTGGACCAAGGTCCTTCCACCAGTCAGTGAAATCTCGTGAAGCAATGAGGGGTGAATATATTTCCCCAGGATCACTGCACCGCAGCCATGGCTACAGCTCAATGGATGGACATGCCGCATATCCAACAATTCGCAGGGTACATTCTCTACATGTCCCACCCACTGCCATCCGGTCAGCACCAGTAACTAGAACAGAGGTTCCTCCAGATGATGATCTCTATTACTATCAGCGACCAGTCTACCACTGCAAGTCATACCAACAGCCTTCACAATCGGAATATCATGTCACTCAACTGCAACCTTGCTTTGAGAATGGAAGAGTCCAGTACCGGTACAGTCCTTACTCTGGCACTCACCCTCTTGATGTTCCCTACTATGATGTGGATCCTTATGGTACTGTTCGTTTACGCCATTTCCACTCGTTCAGTAGTCGTGACATTGGTCCTCACCTCAACAGGTCAGGGGCCAAATCAGGTGGCTATCACTATTTGTCACGGCATGCCATTCCTGTGAAAGATCATACATTTGTAAGTAGGGACATGCCTCCCTACCATGGCCCAAAAGGAGCTGTTTACTATGCTTGGGACCCAGAGGAAGCAGAAAGGCTACGGATGCATTCTATTCGCAGAGAAAGTCGGGCGAGACAAAAGTTTAAAGGCCCCATCATGTCGCAGTATGACAATGTGGGGCCCTATATGCCAGGTGATATTGGGGGACTAGACGTGCTACACTTGCGCAGTAAGTCAGATCCTGGTAAAGCTGTGTTGGTCACTGCTGAAGGAAAAAATGGGAGATGCAGTGTAACCCCTGGACCTCAGCATGTCTCCAGACACCTGATGTCAGACCCAGACATTCTCATGTATATGGAAACCGAAAAACACTCCCAGGGGAATGGAGTGGGAGACAGAGTTGCAGCAACAAAACAAAGTAGCTCCAGGACATACCAGTCCACCCATTCACATCTGACACAGCCTCCCCCACGGAGCATGCCACATCTGTCAGAAGGCAGCCATCTTGAGTCCAAGTCTGAGCCAGTAGACAATCAGATGAGCAGTAAACACTGGCAGGAGCACCCAGACAGCAAAAGCTACCAAGTGCGATATGATCGCCCGGATCCAGAGCGGCATATAGGCAGGGTCAAGACCACTAGCAACAGTGAAGATGACCAGAAGACAGCCCCCATGAAGCCTGTTCCCCCTCCCAAACCGGAGAGATCTCATAGTGTCCGAGAACGGCATCACTACAACCAACCTAATCCTCCTCAAGCACAGGACTCCTTTTCTCACCAACCACATGGACAGAGACAAAGTACTGTTACTCAACAATCCCATTATGATAATCTAGACGATTATCAACCAGTACCTAATTCACAAACTCCATTGCCAAGCCGCAGTGGTTCAAGCTTATACAGTACCCCTGGGTACGCAGCGTCACACACTAATCGTGCATACTCCACTGCCTTGGGACAGGGTGCTTTTATCCGAGCTGAGCTTGCCATGCAGAGGCCCGAAACCGAGATGAGCGCAGAGTAAAAACGGATGTGTAAAAACAGACTAATAGGTTGGGATTTACAATGTTGACAACAGTTTCAAAAAGTTCAGCAGCCTCTGCAGGACAGTGGTCTGTTATGACTGTATCCATTTAATTTCCTCACATTTTGTAACATGTAAAATGTGTAAAGACTTTTTTATGGAACTGAATGTACCACGATTTGTTCAGTAGCGTAAAAAAAGCCACATTAAGAAACGTGGAGGTCATACTGTAAATATTATATGTGATTGACAAATGGTACAATTACCTGAACCAGAAAAGTAATGTATATTAGGGGAAAAATACTACTGGTTATAAGGGATTTTTTTTATGTTCTGTTTTGTTATATTAGAATCACTTGGGCTTGGGTCTGATTTTTGGCATAAAGGTTTGCATTTTAGAAATGCATGTAATCTATCTCTTACAGAACAGTTCTGTGTACCTTGATACTCATTGTGTACTTAAATGTTACAGTAACTGTGGAGGAGAACGTCTGTGTTAACATCTTACCCTCCTACTACTCTGTGTACACGACTAGGCAGTATGTTAACCTGTACTTCTCTGCCTTTGGGTTGGAGACCGAAAATGTGCAATCTCATAATTTGTTCTCCAACTGTGCCATATAATATTACTGTTGTACTCAGACTAAAAATCAGATTTAAGAAGTAAATTAGATTTGCCCTGCTGTCTGAACATACACTAAA
>JAOUWY010000035.1:15952272-15963401 GCA_025728095.1 Prietella phreatophila
CCTGCATTATTTTCATACATAACCGCATGGTCTGTCTTGTGTTATTCCTTCCATAACTGATTGCTTTGTTGTTAGAGATCTGAAATTTAACAATTTCATTCACTTTTTATACTTTTGATCCTGTGTAAACAGTAAACTATGATGTGACAAAACATTTCAATCTACACCAGTGAAACATTTTGAATGAAGAATTAACACATTTTGGACAAAAGTGATATGTTTTAAATGCAGCAACTGGTTATATAGTATGTGTGTCATAAGAGGAATAAACCCTTAGACACATGGTGGTATATTAAGTCATACTGTCATATTAGTCATGAGAAACTCGATCAGATTTCATTGTGAGTTTGAAAAGATTCTGCATCGAAGAACAAAAGGCATAGACATTTTTTTTATGCAACCATGTTTAATAGTACCAAATATTTCTAGAGGATAAATGATAATATTATGTTTTAAAAGGATCACATGCTTGTACTAGATTAATCAAAGTGTACGCTATTGGAAACAAAAAAATCTCGATACATGAAAGTGCTTTAAGATTCCCATAATTTTTCCCCATCATTTTTCTCATTCATTATGAATATTAAGGTAAATGGTCTGCACTTATATAGCGCTTTTATCCAAAGTGCTTTACACTGTGTTTCAATCACCCATTCACCCATACCCCAATGGTAGCAGAGCTGCCGTGCAAGGCGCTAACTTGCCATAGGGAGCAACTTGGGGTTCAGTGTCTTGCCCAGGGATACTTCGGCATGTGGAGTCACCCGGACCGGGAATGAACCACCAACCCTACAATTAGTGGACAACCCATCTACTACCTGAGCCACAGCCGCAGGAAGTATTGTAATGTGCTACACATATACGGTATTTCCCAAATCTAAGATGTTCCCACTGTTTCTATGCACATTGAAAATAAAATAAATAAATAAAAAGATTAGAAATAGATTTGTTACAAGGTTAAAATGTACAAAGAGTTTTTTTTCTTTTCCTTTCTCAACCCACGTAACATCTGACAACCTCATGCTAGGAGGAGCAAAAAGAAGAGGGCTTTTTAGACTGCTAATTGATCTCTTTTACATAAAACCACAAAAATCATGGGGAGAAAATAGCATATTCTCTGTGAACAAAAACAGAACTTGTCGAGCAGCTCTAAAGCACTTACTCTTCTGAAAGAATTGATAAATTAATCACATCTTTAATTACACCACTGATCATCAAAGGCTTTCTACTTCACTCTGCTTGTTGCAATGTACATATAAAGTGACTCTATGATCTAAAGTCAAGTAGATGATGAAGCATATTAAATGAACAGAAACAGGATGGTGCTGCCTGACAGATGGCACATACAGCAACGGGTATTAGATGATACACTTCTGCCCACCATGAAAACTCATTTCAGCACGGAATTCATTCCTGATTGTTTTTTTCATGCAGTCTTGTATAGCATTACTCTGCTAGATTTCTATCATTTAGGCTGCTGATTGAAAGACAAATGCTCTAATGTGATAACCTAGATGGTGTTGTTTCACACTTACTGACTACAATAAATGACATTTTAGTGTCGACTTTGCTAAAAGTTGACATTTTAAGCATAATATCAAAGTGTAGGTGAATTCTTGGACTTGGTTGGAATGTGTCCATTGATTTTCTATAGTAGTTCCAGCTGTAATTCAAACCACAGGTTCCTATTAATGCAGTTATTATTATTTCTATAGTAAAAACTTACCTTGGAATTTGTATGCTATGCATAATCAGATTTTTAAAATTTTTTAAATTTATTTATTTATTTTTAACAAACCTTGTGTAATCATTGATATAGTTAGGTTTTCAATTTGGAGACATTTGCTTAAAATTTTTTTGGATGAGTCGCCAGTTTCAGTGCTTTGTAACAATCAGAGGTAAGAGGTAAGAAAAAGCTTCAGCATAGAAGGGCTTTTCTGTTTCTCTGGAACTTGATAATAGCCTCAAGAGCGAGAGAGAGAAAAAAGAGAGGCTGGTGAGGGAATGACTGTTTATAGCTGCTATAATGCAAGTGAAAACAGAAACTAACTTTTTTCAAGGATGCTCCACAACATTAAATGCAAATGGATTAATAAGTACATGTCATTCATTATTAAATAAAAAAATTGCTAGTCTTGGAAAATAACTGTGGTATATAAAGAATAAAACACCTCAGGACATATTCGAAAATATTCAACTTTGGTGTGGTAACAGTAGCTTTGTGGCAGTCTACATCACACCATCTGGACACTGATTGTGTTTCTATAACAGCACACCCAGAAGTGTTTTATTCTTCACATAAATCTCATGAAAGGTCTGTTAGTAATCATTTAAAGACATATTTTAATGCCTATGTTGATACACTGTTTTAGATAACAGTAATCAGAAATATCTGTTCTGGTTCAGAGCCATGTGGGCAATGAGACAAACGTGAAATTGCAACGTAAAAAGTTGAGAGGGAAAAAAACCCCATAAACATACCATTGTTTGTGTGCGAAATATGCTGGGTATAGTTACAGATAAAGCTCTAACCAGAACTGGAACATTTATCTCCAATGAGTAAAACACACTGTCCTGGCAATCAAAATGCTTTGGGAACATAAAAAAGTAGTAACATATTGACTGACCAAGTCAATCTACCAATCTGACCCCTGCAGAGCCTTTCACACACTAAAGATGGGACTGAAGCTTGAAGGCCCTGAAAAAAAAAAAACAAACAAACAAACAAAAAAAACAGTAACTAAAGATGGCTGTAGTGCTCTGGCTCAGAATTACCTCTCCAATTCGCTCCAACTCACGATTATTTTCCGCCACTAATTATGGGAGTTTGAGCCAAAAGCTTAAATTGGTATGGCTCACCACATCATGCGTGTTCTGAATCATCTTTGGTCAAAGAGGTGATGTGGTAGAAATAAATAATTAGAAGAAAATCTTCTTCCTCCAATTATTTGATTAAAACCAGCACTTTTCCTAATCTCAGCTCCCAATTACACTATGCACATGGTGTATCTCTTCAACACATTTAATAATCTTTGTTTTTTCTTTTTATGTCTGTTAGCTTGCCTCAGTCACCTATGGCTTGTACCTTTCTGGAAAGCTGCTTTGCGACCATGTCTGTTGCTACCAGCACCATATAAATACAATTAAAATATATTTGATTGAATTAGTAGCTCAGTAATCATGAAAATCACAGTTCCCTTCCAGCTGCAGAGCCATCAATCTCAGCAGTGACTACCAGTTTCCCTCTAAATGTGTGTGTGTGTGTGTGTGTGTGTGTGTGTGTGTGTATGTGTGTGTGTGTGCGTGCGCGCGTGTGTGTTTTTTTGTAGTTGTTTCTTTGTTTTTTATAAGCTATTTCTCAAAGGGAGAGTTACTCTTTAAAAGCATGTCTGGGAGACAGCTATACAACTGTGGCATTTGACTGTTTCCTTTTTTTAATGTAATTGTGGTGAAGAACACAGTCAAGTACTATGAAAGTTATAATTCAAACAGTTGTTATAGTCACAAACCTAATTGGGTGGTCAATTCAATTTTTTTAATTATACCGGTCACATTAATGTATTTCTTAATCTCAAGCTAAATAATGTGAAACCAAGTATAAATAACACCAACCTCAACTGAACGCAATTTTAATAATTATAAGATTGATTTTGTTAACACAACTTATTTGAATGAATATTTTAACATAGTGTTTTTGTTTGCTGTCTGTGGGTGGTACAGTTAGAACTAATAAGCTCTCATGACTTGAATAAATTCATCTGATTGCATATATTTGCCTTATGTGTCTAATATGCATAGTCCCTTTCACTAATACTTGCACCCTTGGTAAATATGAGTAAAGAAGGCTGTGAAAAATGATCTACTGTTTAACCTTTTGATCTTTTGTTTTCGTATCACGAAAACACGCTGTTTTCTTGGATATCAAACAATGGCAAACAAAATGCAGGTTTATGTATAAAAAAATATTTGTTAAATATAGGTGTTGTCACGAAACGTAGTTGGAGGCGGTTGCAGGTGCAGATCAAACTCTTTATTAAACATAAACATAAAACTCAAAGTAAATGCGGTCTTCACAGGAAAACTGGAACCAGGAAACATGGCATGACAATATCCTTCTTAGCATGAAGACAAAACCATACAACCGCTACAGATGCTTACAACTAATAATACCGAGCCCCTTGCTCAGTAACTCAGGCGTTTAAATACAAAGTATCATTAACTTAAAACACATACACCTGTGACCCATCAGAGCTATTACGCTAACGCTCAACCCAGAAGTGAGCGAACCAGAACAAAGTCACGTGGCTTGTCTGAAGACGAGCCACAGTGCCATCTGCTGCCCATATCGTGACAGGTGTGCAACCCCTTTAGTCAATACTTTGTGTTACCTCCCTTTGCCAAGATAACAGCTCTGAGTCTTCTCTTATCATGCTTGATAAGGTTGGAGAATACATGGCAAGGGATCTGAGACCATTCTTTCATCCAGAATCTCTCCAGATCCTTCAGATACATTTCGAGGTCCACACTGGTGGACTCTCCTCTTCACTCCAAAGGTTTTCTATGGCTTTGAAGACAGGAGACTGGGATGGCCATGGCAACACAACCATTTTTGTGTTGATTTTGATGTATGTGTTGGATAATTTAGGTGAAGAAGCCTTTATTTGTCATATATATTCATTATTGCAGTGTGAAAATCTTTTTTTGTGTATCTCAGCTTGTTAGGAAGTTGGGGTCAGCGCACAGGGTCAGCCATGATTGCCCTGCTGGAAGATCCAACCACTGACAACTTTATGCTTTCTGGCAGAGACAGTCATGTTTTCATTTAATATCTGTTAATATTTGATACAGTCCATGATGCCATGTATCCTAACAAAATGTGCAGGTCCTCTGGCAGAAAAACAGCCCAAAAACAGTAGAGAGCCACCACCGTATTTAACCGTGGGCATGAGGTACTTTTCCATATGGCTACCTCTCTGTGTGCACCAAAACCACCTCTGGTGTTTATTGCCAAAAAACTCTATTTTAGTTTGATTTGACCATAAAACCCAATCCCATTTGAAGTTCCAGTAGTGTCTGGCAAACTGAAGATGGTTGAGTTTGTTTTTGGATGAGAGTAGAGGCTTTTTTCTTGAAACCCTTCCAAACCACTTGTTTTAATTTAGGTGACTACACATTGTAGTTTTGGAGACTTTCTGACCCGAAGACGCAACTAACTGCTGCAATTCTAAAGCAGTGATCCTTTGAGATTTTTTGGTCACTTGAACCATCCTCTTCCAGCTGCATGCATAACATTTCCAGTTGACTGGAACTTCTTAATTACTGCCCTGATGGTGCAAATCAGCATTTTCAATGCTTGTAATATTTTCTTATAGCCACTTCCCATTTTATGAAGCTCAACAATGTTTTGCTGCACATCACAGCTATATTACTTGGTCTTACCATTGTTATGAATGACTAAGGGGATTTGGCCGATGTGTTACCTCATATTTATACCAATGTTGAACGATTTCTGGTTCCTAGTCACACAGGTGTGCTAATTTATTTTTATTTTTTTAAATATCAATTGGAAAATATTTCAAATATATTTTTCTCATATGAATTCATAGGGGTGCCAATAATTGTTGCACACCTATATTTAACAAAGATTGTAAAAATATATACAAAAACACTGTGTTGTGTTTGCAATTGTTTGATATCCATGAGAGCAGAGTATTTTTGTGATTTTTTTTTAACAAAAGATCAAAAGGTTAAATAATAAAACACTTTTTCACAGCTTTCTTTGCTCATATTTACCAAGGGTGCCAATATTAATGGATGGAACTGTAAATAGTTTATTTATACTTATACAGTTCATTTTTGATGCTAGATTAATGTCAGTAAGTAAAGGATCATCAACAGCAGTTCTGACAGAAGCTCCAGCTGCAAGGCAAATCACAAGTTTAAGCTTTTTTGAAGGCGTTTCCAGTGTCAGCATTTTGTAACAATCAGAGGTAAAGTTGTTCCTTCAAGTTTTCCAACACAGAAAAGTCTTCAGGGTAGAGGACTTTATGATTTATGCTGAATTTTGTAAACGTCTGCTGAGAAAAAAAAAAGAGGCTGGTGATTAAGTGACTCTTTATAGCCGCTATGACATAAGTGATAACAGGAACTAACTTATTTCCTAGAGGTTGCAGAACATTACACTGAACTATAAAATATAAAATACACATCAACAACAGCTTTAAATTTACTTTGGGTATGCCTTGGATAGGTGTATTATGCAAATTTTACAGGACTTGAACAATGAGCATGCACTTTAATGAATCACCGGAGAATGTATGCTAAAATTACTGAAAGAACCGAGTTTCATTTTGTAGTGTATTTTTGTAGTGCAGGTTTGATAAGTTTTGAAAGTAAAGTAATTACATGCAGCAATCAGTAATGTAATCAAATTGCAATTTTTGGATAGTAATTAGTCATCTGTAGTGGATTACTTTTTTGAGTAATTTACCCAACACTGGTAACCATGTGGCATTCTATTTAATTCTTGGTCTTGACATGATTATATCTAGTAACATTAAAGCGGTGTAATATTGACTTTGATTTCCTTGGCAGGTACTCTACCACTGGCTGATCTAAATCACAGAGACGTCTGCAGCTTTCTAATAGCCTTTCAACTAAATAAGACACAAGCCTTTAAGCAAGCCTTTAAAAAATTGACAGAACAAAGATGCTGCCAAAGCTTTTATATGCGAACAAGGTTAGAGGCTTGTTTGTGAATCCAAACTGGATAAAAGCTGAATGGCATTACTTGATCAAAGCACTGAAGGTAGAGGTAAAGTCTGCCTTTTAAGTCATTGCTTGTTGCCTGATTTGTCTGTAATTGGTGGGAACACACTGCTGAATGGGTAAATAACAGGATACAGAAACATATTTGAGTTTGCTTCACGCTGAGTATGTGATGATGGCTAAATTGATACACTTCCTCATTGGGGGTCTTCTTTTAAGCGAAGGCCATCTTGTAAAATGTCATGGTATTTATCAGTGCAACTAAATGTCAGCAAGCGCTGCCTTAAATGACTCTGTGACCTATGCACGGCATAGATTTTTCAGATATTATTTATAATGGCGAAGGACATCCGTGCCTATCCAAGTGATGAAATGGGGAATATTCCGAATGAAAATGTTACATTATATTGCTTTAATTCAAATGCCAAAATGAGTGCTAAAGAATTTGGTTGTATAACCTTTATTTGAGGGTATAATGCTGCAGAACTGCTCGCCAAGACCTCGGTAGAGTTTGAATAGACTAGTTCTTACAGCTGGCGTTTTTATGTCAATCTACTCATGTTAGTAATCATCATGTCTGCAGGAACATTTTCTTCAATTCACCTATAAAACAGCCATGCTGAACGCCTGATTTACCTTCTCCCATACAACACATTTGCACCAGTGATGACATAATGATCCATTTGATTTTGCAGCCCTATTCCAAAGTGAGTGGATTTCCAAAGGAGCTGTCAAGTTGAATTAACTACCTAGAAAGTGTCATATGGATATGTCACATTTTCCTGCTTTATGAACCCTGTTTATACCAATAGGAAATTCTGAGGCTTTTATCAAACATTGACAGTGTATGCTTGGGGTCATTTGCTATGATTGCCAACATTTTATGACGACTCTAAACTGGCATTTTATCTCATTTCTAATCCAATTTAAAGAAATAATACCTTGTTTCAGGTGTGTGCAGCTAGTTGTCATAAATTTCATGCACTGACGCATATCAGGTATGTATGATGTTTGTTTTTGTCTCACTAGTGGGACTTTTTGCTTGTGGCAAGATTTTAGCAATACACTCTGAATGGAATTCCAGTCCACTGCATACACATATCCACACACATTCACATTTGGAGGAAATTTGATCTGGAGGAAACCCATGAGGACACATGTAGAACACCTCACAGACATTAAACCGAGCTCAGGATCGAACTAGGAACCCTGGAGCTGTCAGGTAGCAATGCTACACCACTTGTAAACATAAGGTTCTCATTTCTTAAAGATACAGGCATGTAAGGGTTTAAGACAACATTGAGCAGAATTTCTATTGGAATGTGATGTATTTCTGAGTGAAACGGCATATTTGGTGAGGAGGGACTTTGTGACGGAGAGGATGGAACAGCCAGGTTGTGAGGATACACACCTGGCATTGATTTGGCTAATCAATGGGAGAGCGAGAGATAAAGGAGCAGTTGGAGGCAGCAGTGAGAGAGAGAGAGACACATATGCATGTGCACTTTGTGTTCCGTTTGTGGTTGTGTTATGTTTGAATTCTGTTTAAAATTAAACTTTGTTTATGTTCAGCTGGTTACTGCTCCTCATTTAACAAACTTTAAAGTTTATTACACTGGTGCCGAAACCCGGGAAGGATGAGGGATGTGCTGTCGAAGAGTTCTCGTCACTGTGGGAGGATCGTGACGCAGAGGATTTGGTGGTGCTGGAGCGGTTGGCAGTTAGGACAGAGGAGTCTCCGCCGTCTGCCTGAAAAGGAGAGGAGTGGTTCCCATTAGCCAGGGGATAGAGGATCTGCTGCCGTCCACCGGGGAAGCAGAAATGTGGCTGCTGTCCATCTGAAAAGGGGAGGAGCCACAGCCGCCTGCTCGGAAGTCCAGTACCTTGCGTTGTGGGGAATTGGTTCCCAGCTGGCTGAAAACCAGATGACAGATTGTCAGGGGACTGAAGTGGTTTTTCTCTCTCCAATCTTTTGCTCTGGTTCTCTCTCCTGCTCACTCTTTCTCTCTCTCCCCACTTCCTCCCCTCATCTCTCCTTCGCTCCCAGGATGCGGGGCTGCCCTCCTGAATGGGTGGGAGGGGGTGTGGGTCAGGCCAGGGGCCTGAGTCTGGTGGCAGAGGAGTGTGATGAGGAGGAAGGAGAATCCAGGTTGTGGCTTGGGTTAATCGGTGGGAGAGAGAAAGATAAAGAGTGGCTGGAAGCACCAGGGAGGGATTGAGAGCGATACGCATGTGCATTTTGTGTTCTGTTTGTGTGCATTATTTTCTGTTTGAGTTTGGTTTATTATTAAAGTACACTTCCTGCACCAACCCTGGGAGAATTTGACAAATAACACACAGATACAAAGTTCAAATGGCAAGATCTCTGATTTATTCAAAGAAAGGCAGAGTATATATCATGCATGACACACAACAAAGACAATGGGTTAACTATTGATTGGCTAGGCAGAAGGGCATATTTTCATAAAACAGGAAACATATCAATGTAAGACAGAAACAACTCCATATCTGGTTTTCAGTAAGTCATATGAATACGAACAAATGTTATTCAGGAAGGTATGGAAATGCACACAAATGGTATTGGGGAGACAAAGGACTGCGCAAATGGAGAGCGGCTTCATCTGTCTGAACCTGGTAAGGAAGAGTTAACAGAGGAACAAAGAAAGTGTTAACGAGAATGGAGAGGGAAGTGTGTTCACAAGGGAACAGAGAGGGGCGAGTGTTCACAGTAAACTTATCAATTCTTAGATTGGATTTCTCTTTGTCTCCAGGCCAGCTTTTGTGTTGCAGACCGGCTTCCTGTCTTTGGCAGGCCCAAAGTAGAAGAGAACAAGTTGTATGACAACCAAAGACTTTCCATGTAGTCTTCTTTTTGCATGATGGCCTCCATGGGCTTTTGTGAAGCTTTCAGACTTCCAAATGAGGATGCGGTCTAGTTGCTATCTAAGCCGACACATCAGAAAGTTTGCTTTGATTTGCCAGATCATCACACATGCTCAGAGGCAGAAATCAGAGATTGCTGGCTTCAGTCCTTCATATGTCTCATTTGATCTCTGGCTGCCTGGCTTTCTTAAGCTGATCCATGCTGCATGCCTTGATTGTGCCTGATGTTCCCCTGTGCACATCTTGGTGCTACCCGAACTCCAGCCTCTCTGCTACTCTGTTCTCTCACTCCAGGCCATTTCAAGCTACTGGTCCACAACAGGGCCTACATATTTTACATAAAAGTAGTCAAATAGTCAATGTTTTCAGTTTAGTACATTTGGTAGTTTTCTATTCTATTATTGCAGTTAAATGCTAGTAAACAGTCAAGAGTACTTCAAACTGCTTGTCCGTTATAAGCCAACCACAGGCTACAAATAAAGCAATGCTATATAGTAAATGTGATAAATAATAAATTTGTTTATCATGTTACACTATTTACAGATGTACCATTTCTTACAATGCAGTCTTTTGGATGAATCACTTCACAAGAACTCATGTCCATCAACAGACCGCCTATCTTATAGCTCACTGATCAGCCTTCCTTGGATGTTTTTTCAAGGTTGATAATGGCCCAGGAATTAACACAGTATAATAACCAAAGATTTAAATTGCCATGTTCAAGTCTAGCCTCTGCAGCATCAAAAAATAAGTGTGGATCAGATTGTGTGAGCTGGCATACTCACCCAAATTTTCATTGTAGTTTATTGTTCATCGCTCATTTTCATTGTGAAAAATATAATATCCATAACTAGTAAATCTGTATCTGACTCCATAATTATAAAGTGAGTCAGTATATCATCCATCTCTTCCATTTCCACAGTCAAGACATTTACTGAAACTCTCCATAAAGGTCCATGAAGGAACTCAATATCAGTCACCGTTTGAGAGTCGGGTCTCCTCAGAAGGCAGACAGCTTGATTTGAGATTTTATGAAGCAAATGTGATCTGATCATCTGGAACAGTGGATGGTCAGTCATCAATCAACTTTAACACCATCCATTTCAGTCTCAGCCTCATTACATGCTTCCTTGATTCATATTTAATGCAAGTGAGAACCAAAAAAAAACCCCATAACCAAATCCAATTTCCTGGTCTCTTCAGAAAACCTCCACCTCCCTAACTATGAATAAATATCAGAAATGATAGACATATTCCCTACAAAGCCTTTATTATTTATATTAAAAACTCTGCCACTCTCTGTGTATGTAACTGTCAACTGTCAATCGTACTTTGTAATACTCCAAATGACTCCAAAATCTTATAACATGCACTTATTAAAAAAGCCCTCTAAATAGTTCCTTAAGCACACACACACACACACACACACACACACACACACACACACACACACACACACACACACACACACACACACA
>JAOUWY010000035.1:15972662-15983573 GCA_025728095.1 Prietella phreatophila
TATTTTTTGTTTGTTTAAATGACCTCAGTTTAAATTCCCCCCAAATGAGTAATATAATCTAACCTTTATAAATTCTGACTTTATTTTATTGGAACAATCTAGATCTAATCTAATCAGAAAAGGCCAAAATCTTTATCGCTCTTTTTAGGCACTTTAGTCATGCCACATATTTATGTTTTACAGTAAATACTACACTATCTGTGAGTATTTTATCTGTAGGCCTAACAGGTTTACTCTCCAAGTGTGTCTGCCTTTAATAAAGCACCTATTTAGAAATGCAGTAGGATCTGAGATTGTCCAGTTAATAAGTTCCACAAAGATTTATGTTTGCTTATTTAACTGCTATTCTAAAGTTTTTTTTGTTGTTGTTGTTGTCGTTGTTGTTTAGTCTCTGGTAATAATATTGATAAATATGTAATAATAATAACTTTCTAAACATTATTTATATAGCATCTTTCATACATAAAAAAATAAATAAAACTGAGAATAAAGAAACCAGACAACCACACATAAAAATAGTACAATAATAATAATAGTGCAATACATAATAGCAGTAACAGAAAAATATAATAACTGTATAAAATATAAAAAAAAACCTATATGTAATAAGTGCTCAAAAAAATAAACAGAAAAACATAATTTAAATATACGTATCAAATCGTTCACATGTCTATGCTAACATATTTTGTTTCTGTTCTCAAATATATTAAGGCCTCCGTTGAGGATACTAAAGAAATCATTAAATTGAAAATAAATCTGAGATCAGCAGGACATATCCAAATACTGTCAAATGTAGTAAGATACCCACAAATTCATCCCATTTAACTTTCTCATACAAAAGAGGCTTTTGTTAAAATCCTGAAATCTGAGGAAAGTAGGCCATTGATACTGAAGCATTTCTGTAATGATGCTTTGAAAGTTTCTGCTCCTGTGCAATTGCCTGGCTGTCATGTAAATAGCTTGACTGTGGAGAGGCTGTCATCCAGCTCTGACTCTCTTCTCTGTTTTCCCTCCCGGTCGGTGACAGCCTGCAAATAAGCAGATATGTCCTAGTGATATCCACACACCTGCTGTTATTCGAAATCAAGCATGACAAGATGGGGGTAATAGTGGAATTCAGTCACCCATTCACATGCTTCTCCTTCAGTTGACATTAAATGAGTGGCCTCCCTTATATCCGCTCAAATATTAACATGCTCCTGCAGCCATGTTCTGCTTTCATCTGTTGTGCCTTAACATCCTCCCCCTCGCTGATTGTGGAAGAAAGTATGGTGTAACTTGTGCTTGTAGGAAAACAAACCTGTAAGACAAGTATGTAAACAACATTTTTGATATTTGTTTGTGTTATTCAGTGGCTCAGATAGGATTTTCAAACAGCTACGACAAAATAGAAAACAAGTGTCTAAAATGATTACTTGTGCAAACTGCTTAAAAAGAAAAGTCTACACTATCTTATTCTTCTTGACCTCTCATTTTTATGAACGGAAAATGATAAGATTAATAAATCAGTGGGTGTTTTTATTTTCACATTTGACTAGAAAAGACAACTGTTAACATTAAGGTTCCCTTGTACTAACATTATTTACTGCATAAGTGAACATGAAAAAACCATGAACCACAGGTAATTAACCACAAGTAATATTAAGCAAGTAATTAACTAAGTTAAAGTGTTATACCACAGCACTGTTGTCTGATCGATCAGAAGGTGTTGATTAATTTACTATCACAACACCTCTGCAGTTTCAGCTGTCCAAATCAAAGGACTATACACTCTAAAAATAATGGGTTATTTTTTCTACCCAAACGCTGGGTTGCGCCTTTTGGATCATTTAATTGCTTTATTTTCTCACTCCTGGGTAGTTTTTGGGTAGTTTTGTGTAACCCACCTGCTGGGTCATTTTCACTGACAGTTGAATCAATGCACCCCTCCCCCACCCTGATGCATCAGCCCAGCTCCTTGGGTCAAAACAACTTTGAATTCACCTCAGCTGGAGGTAGAGGTTTTCACACGGTGAGAGTGTTAGATTTATTTTGTTCGTATCAATATATTTATCTATAAAAACCATTACTGTACACAATTATCAAGTTTACATGACATTAAATGCGCCGCTGTTGTTGTTAGCTTTGGCCTACTTGTTTATAATGCCCACTGGATCGTAAGTTGGTTACTCTGATATTTTTTCGATGCTTTAATAATCTCCTTTGAACAAAATCTGATGTTGTCATTTAAATATATGACTTATTTGAATAATTTACTTCAGAGTCTATATATAAACACCTCTTTAGCAGCTCTAGTGATACATTTCTGAACACCTTCTTGTGTATAAATTAAGGTGATACCATGTTGACATGTTTTTTTATAATGTGGTATATTTTACATTTTCAAAAGATAAAAATAACCCTGAAAATATTAACCCATTTATGAAATAAAACGAACCGAGCATTTTTGTGAAAATGAAACCATGCTTTGGGTTGAAAAACAACCCAACTTGATGGGTTAGTTTAGCCCAAAATTTGTTATGTGCTATATTTACTCAGCCAATAGACGAAAAATAATAATTTGGGTTGTTTAAACCAGTGTATTAATTTTCTTGTTCTAATATGATATAATTTCTATAATAATAAATTTCACATGGAGGAGACGCCACATAAAACAGATTTTACACCGCATAAAGTGTATGTAATTGTTAATGTGGTGATTTTACCTTTTTGGAAGGAGTCTCCAATGTCAGCACTTTGTAACAGTCAGAAGTAAAGCTGCAATGTAAGTTTTCTGACATGGAAAAGTCAGTGGACATTGCAGAGTAACGTGAGAAGCTGCATTTTTCTTCTTATCAACTTTTACACCAAGGAAAATGAAAACAAGATAAATCATGCCAGAACTTTTCCCAACCTTCAATGGGAAATTACAACATATAAGAATAAAGTGAAAAAACAATCACAACATTTTCAGGACAAAAAAGGAAAAAGAAAAAACTAATCTAGTTGCAAAAGTATGCACACTTAATACTTTGTTGAAGCACCTTTTGATTTTGTTACACCACTCAGTCTGGCTAGGCCATTTAAAAACGTTCATCTTATTTTGGTTAAGCCATTACTTTGTTGATTTGGATGTATACTTTAGGTCATTGTCATGCTAAAAGGGGAAATTCCTTTTCTTCTTCAGCTTACTAGCAGACACCTAAAGTTCCCTTTAAAAGGGAACTCAACGTTGTGTGAGTTGCATGCTGTGGGAAGCGCCCTTGTGTGTGACCGATATCTGAAGCTTGTGTAACATCATGCCTTTATATATGCTGTGATCAGGTGATGTGGCAGTTAAGCGCGTTGAGTGATACAGTGCATCCAGAAAGTATTCACAGTGCTACACTTTTCCCACATTTTGTTAAGTTACAGCCTTATTCTAAAATGGATTAAAATCATTATTTTCCTCAAAATTCTACAAACAACACCCCATAATGACAACATGAAAGAAGTTTGTTTGAAGTCTTTGCAAACTTATTAAAAATAATAAACAAAAAAGCACATTTTCATAAGTATTCACAGCTTTTGCTCAATACTTTGTTGAAGCACCTTTGGCACAATTACAGCCTCATGTCTTTTTGAGTATGATGCTACAAGCATGGCACACCTATTTTTGGGCAGTTTCTATCATTTTTCTTTGCAGGAAAATGGGAGCTCACAGGACCTTTCAAGCTCCATCAGGTTGGGTGGGGAACGTCAGTGCACAGCCATTTTCAGATCTCTCCAGAGATGTTCAATCGGGTTCATGTCTGGGCTCTGGCTGGGCCACTCAATGACATTCACAGAGTTGTCCTGTAGCCACTCCTTTGTTATCTTGGCTGTGTGCTTAGGGTCATTGTCCTGTTGGAAAATGAACCTTCACCCCAGTCTGAGGTCCAGAGCGCTTTGGAGCAGGTTTTCAGCAAGGATGCCTCTGTACATTGCTGCATTCATCTTTTCCTCGATCATGATTAGTCTCCTAGTTCCGGCCACTGAAAAACATCCCCACAGCATAATGCTTCCACCACAATGCTTCACTGTAGGGATGGTATTGGCCAGGTGATGAGTGGTGCCTGGTTTACTCCAGACATGATGATTGCCATTCAGGCCAAAGAGTTCAATCTTTGTTCAATCTTTGGTCTGAGAGTCCTTCAGGTGCCTTTTGGCAAACTCCAGGCAGGCTGTCATGTGCCTTTTACTGAGGAGTGGATTCCGTCTGTACACTCTACCTTTCAGGCCTGATTGATGGAGTTCTGCAGAGATGGTTGTTCTTCTGGAAGTTTCTCCTCTCTCCACAGAAACATGCTGGAGCTCTGTCAGAGGGACCATTGGGTTTTTGGTCACCTCCCCGACTAAGGCCCTTCTTCCCTGATCGCTCAGAGGACCCAGAGATGAGAGCTGCTCTATCTCTTGCTCTGTCTTCTGGGTCTGGCTCTCCACCAGATTTTGGAGCTCGCGTTGCGACTCCTCATTCCGCTATGGAAAGCCAAAAAAGAAAACCTCTCTGACTCTGAGGAGCTGGAAGTGGGTACCAAAAATGGCCAGCCACACTTCTATTGATGGAGCATCTGCGGGGCAACATCCCTAACATTGAGGTTAATGTGTGGTGTCAGATGGCTGAAGCCCATTTGCAAACTACGCATACCTTCCTGGGACCGTTCTGTGGTGCTGGAAGGTGTCAGGTGCCCCATTTGAGCCCTTAGAGTCAGGCTCACAGAAGCTTCTGACTCTAAAAGTAGCTCTTGTGCTGGCCTTTACATCTCTCAAGCAAGTAGGAGATCTACAAGCTCCCTCCTGCACCCTCCTTCCTTGACTTTGTCCCTGGATTAGCCAAGGCCTTCCTATATCCTAGGCCAGATCATATTCCTAAAGTGTCTACATCTGTTGCACAGCCAGTAGTGTTGCAGGTTTTCTGCTCTCCACCGTACCTCACACCAGAACAAGAGAAACTGCACATTCTGTATACAGTAAGGGCTCTCTGTAATTATGTCCACCAATCTGGCCAGTGACTTAAGTCAGAGCAGCTGCTGGTCTGCTTTGGTGGTGACAGCAGAGGTGATGCTGTGTTGAAGCATCTCTAATTGGATAGTGGAAGAAATCTCTATTGCTTATGAAGCGCAGAGTTCCACTACCTGGGTCGCCTCCTTGGGGGTCATCTCCTCGAAGGCTTTAGTCCAAAGTGGTACCCTTACAGGATGTGTGTGCTGTGACGGGGTGGTCTACACCGCACACATTCATTCGATATTCCTGCCTGAATATACTGTACATTCCACCCCGGGCTAGAGTGCTTTGCAGTGACACTCAGGCTCGGATCTTTTGAACAGGCCATGCCTTCAGTGTGATGGAGTGGGTATTCTTGTTCCCACTCCATGAGTGTGCATGAGCATAAAGCTTACACAACGTTGAGTTCCCTTTGAAAGAGAATGTCTGGGTTATGGATGTAGACCTGTTCCCTGAGAAGGGAACAAGACATTGCATAGCTTTGTCATACTGGGGCATGCCTGTGAATTGCATCTTTGCTTCAGATAATAGAGACTCACAGCAGGCCTATAAATAGGCATGATGTTACACAAGCTTCAGATACTAGTCATCTGTGAGCGTTCCCTTCTCTGGGAACAGGGTTACATGTGTAACCCAGACAGTTTTGTACTAAAATCGACTGGTATTTGTAGCTATTCATAATTTCCTCCACCTTGATGAAAACCCAAGTTCTGGCTGAAGAAAAGCAGCCCTAAAGCATGATGATATATTTTGGAATTATAGAATTATTATAACTTTTGGGATTGGTCTCATCAGACCATAACACATTTTGCCACATGGTTTAGGGTGATTTAGTTCAGCTTAGATGTTTGTTTTTTGTGATAAAAGGTTTCTGCCTAACCACCCTACCCCATAGCCCAGATGTGAAAAATGCAAGACATTCTTGTCAAATGCAGAGAGTAATCAGATATTCCTGCAGCTCCTTTAATGTTGCCATAGATTTCTTGGCAGCCTCTCTTTTGTACCCCTCTCTTGATTGATATATTTTGACAATGAGACCCTGTACAGGGTTTGTAAGCCCTTTGCAGACCATGGCTTCAGCAGTCAGATGAAACCAAGAAGATGTGAAGAAAATCTTACAGAAACAGCTGATCTTTATTTGCAGGTAATCAGAATAATTTAATTGATGACAGCTGTATGATAATTACTTTTGAACATAAGATTGAATGTGATTGGTTAATTCTGAATGCAGCCACATCCAATTATTAAATGATGTGCACACGTATGCAGCCATGTTATTATAATGTTTTTCCCCAAAATGTTTCTTATTGTTTTTCATTTAATTTTTATTTGTTGTAATTTCACATTGACAGTGGAAAAAATTCTGACATGATTTATCTTGGTTTCATATTTCTACATCATGAAAACCTGCCATTTTAACTGGGGTGTGTAGACATTTTGTAACCACTGTACACAACACAGTTCATGCAAGTAAAGAACAACCAATCATCAATGACTCATACAAGTAACAATAAAATGTGTCTCAGGATTTGGAAAGCTTGCTGGGATCTGTTCTATAACTTGCACCCTTTCTTTGAATCCTCTACTCTCATTTCTTCTATCATAAACTGTGCTTGCTGTGAAGCCCTGAAGGAAAATAGTTACAAAATGCTAATACGTATTCACCTGAATATACTAAAATAATTTTAACCTATGAATATTAACCTTTTCTCAGTAGTTAAATTCAAAATAGACAGATTGTCAATATTGTGGATTTAACTCTTTTTCTTCCATCAATATGGCAATGTATCTCAGGGGATACGCACACTTCAAAATGTAAATAACAGCATAAAGAACCAATTACTTTTTTCTTCTTCAGCATCTTAAAACAATATTAGCAGAATTGTGGTGTTTTTTACTCAAAAAAAGTGAGATTAATATATAATTACTTACCACAAAGTCAGCATGTCCTGCACCATGGGCAGCCATGCTGGTTTTAGGTCAGGCTGACTAAACGGTCACAGAAAACTTGAACCAAGTCATGTGACCTATATATTCACAGACCCAAGTTTGATAAATGATAACAGGATTGGGAGTAAAACTCTCTCATTCTTTTTACAAGAAACTAAAGTGTATGTATCTTGTGATGCAGATTGCCTGTTTAAGGGTTAATAAAAAAAATAATTATGTTGAAAAAATTGGTAAGGTATATGACGAATACATCACTTTTATAAGATGCTGTTATAGGAAAATAATTTTTTAAAATGGCCGCATCACACCATCTTTGATTATTTTCCTATTTAAGCATGCCTCCAAGTGATTTTTGCTTTGCTTAATGCAGAACACCATGCTTTGTTGTTTTTAATTAGTTACCCACACTTAAATATACTCAAATATTTAAAGGTTTAACAATATACTGTACACAAGCTGGCTTAGTGGTTAGCACGTTCAACTCACACCTCCAGGGTCCAGAGTTCGAGTGTGTGTGCCATGTGTGTGCGGAGTTTGCATGTTCTCACTGTGCTGTGGGGGTTTCCTCCGGGTACCCCGGCTTTCTCCCCCAGTCCAAAGACTTGCATGGTAGGCTGATTGGCATGTCTAAAGTGTCCGTAGTGTATGAATGGGTGTGTGAGTATGTGATTGTGCCTTGTGGACTGGCACCCTGTCCAGGGTGTACCCCGTCTTGTGCCCGATGATTCCTGGGATAGGCTCCAGGTTCCCCGTGACCCTGAAAAGGAATAAGCGGTAGAAGATGGATGGCTGGATGGATATACACAAGCTTTATGATTATTTTTTGAACCATTTCTTACAAAGTAATTCATATAAAACCTAATGTAATCCAACTATATTCCCTACTTTGAATTTGTGTAACCTAATCATTAGCAGTACTGTAATTTATGGAGAATAAGTGAAACTAATATACAGTCTTTCTAGTTACGGTAAATCAGCCTGGATTTGATATGAAGTTTTAAAGAAATGTACTGTATTCTGTATGCATTCTGAGTGGTTTAAAGATCTAAATGAAAATGAAAAAAAAAAAAGTATCAATGTAATAAAGTTAGAATACAATATAAAATTTTTATTCAACTCAGGCATAGTATATAAGTATTTAAATGTACATTCTGCCTTCCTGTAGTACACCAGCCTGGAAAGCCTGGAATTTTATGTGAATAAGTAAGCCATCACATTATAAAACGCTGCCATACTCCCACATTCCTTCCTCTGTGGAGGTGAAGATAGACAGCGTAGGCCTTTATATTCATTCACATGTCAGTTAGCTTGCCGCCGGCTCATCTTATGCACAATCACAAACTTGTGGCGCCGTTCTAACTAAGTGGGCTAAGCTAGTAGGCATTTTGAACTTCGACATTTGTATTCCAGTCACATTCCTTCGAAAAGCCTTCATGCAAATGATTAAACACAAACAAATAAGAAAAGCGACTAATGGCTGAATTCGGTATTTCATGCCAGAGGGATCCTACTTTTGAAGGAATATGACATACTGTCATGATGCAATCTTTTTTCCTTTCCCCATGACTGGACTGCACGCGTGTTATCGGAGGCAGACACAGAATACGTGATGGACAATAGCGCCATTCTCGGAATCGTCAACTAACCAGGCGTGCAGATTTGTTAGCTGTACAAACACGAGCACTGAAGCTTCTCTGCAGCCACAAGGCTTCCATGTTCATGCCAACCACCAGATAATAAGATGGGCATGCTTTTCCTGCAAACACTTGTGTCAATATTGCTCTTTGCACAGAGCAGACTGCCATTTGCTATTAGAGATATGCTGTTGAGGGACTGTGTTTGAACTGGCTCGAGGAGTGACACATTGCAGCTACATATGCAGGCGAAGGGACTTCAGCATTTCATCTTATAATTTGAATTAGACTGTAAATTCAAAGTTGTAAGACTAAGCACACATTGTCTAATCAGAGTACAAATTAGACAAAATGACAGATGGCAGAACTGTAAGTTTAGCTTTTTTCTTTATAATGTTTGATATTTGATACTTTTTTTATTATGCCATCAGAGAGACTTTGTGACATAATTCATTGCTCAGCTGTAATAGTTTCATTGTTGAGCAATTGATAGATTAGATTTTAGCTACTGATCTAATATCATAACTGAGTGCTGCAGTGTAATAATTACTAAATTGCAAAGTTGCAGTGTATGATATCTGAATATGCTCCTGTTCAGGGTCATGTTGCATTTCAAATAGCAAAACTACAGCATAAAAAATCTTTTATTCTATAAAAGATGCACTTCTGGATTTAAAAGCCTGCCAGTATCTGAGAAAATCGATAATTGCGGGAATGGAACTTATATAATTTATGGTATATGCTGAACTGCCGCAGAGTTCTTGGTGAGTGACAGCCATCACTAAAAAAGTGGGGTTTTTTTTCCAGTTGAGGAGTTACACACAGCAGTATATTTATACTGCATATTTATAAAATCCCCAACGGTGTCTTTGAAGTTTATTATCCATTTATTTTCTTCACTTTTGCAGTATTTCATATCAAATTATTCCACTTACGTGGGCTTATAGCTCTCAGTGATAGCCCTCTTTGCACCTTTGTGCTAGTATAATTGCCCTTACAGTTGTGCTTTCTGGATACTTCTGTACTTTGACAAAGCAAGAGTGTAATACGAGGTTGTTAGAGTAAATCAATAATAGCCAAAGGTCTAGCACACATCCCTGAGGAACACCTATGGGACACAGTGTCAATAATTTGAACAATGTATATTCTATTCAGAGGAAATCAAATGCCAGTGTCAAATGGATAGATTAGAGATTAAAAGTTTGACCTCTTCACATTAGACAAACAGCAATGCTCACAAGTCTCAAAAGATTGTCACAAATTCCTGTAGATTATGAAAGAGGATGAAATTCAACAGACATACTGGCACAGAAATGTTATGGTAAGCACATTACACTGTTTTGTATGGAGTTGCATGAGATATAAGTATTACAAATAAATAATACAGACAATACAAGTAACTATAATGTAATTACTGAGGATGTCTGCTTTGTTACAGATGGATCAGGTACAGTAAATACACAATTTTGGCTCATTTACATAAGTCTATTTTAACAGCTGTAACAGAGCATCTCTAAGGTATAATGGGGTAATCATTACATTTGCTTGAACTGCTTGTTTTACAATCAGACCCTTCTGAAAGCACCTGTGTGTGCATTTGAACTATGCAGGAACTTAAATCTGAAGTTTTAAAAACTGCACACTTTCTAGAACTGAAATGTTTCTCAGTCAACACATCACTGCTTGTTCTTAGAGCAATGCTGAAATAATCACTGATAATTCAATTTTGTTTAGTTGAAATTACATAAAAGTCAGGCTTGAAAATGTTAAAACTGTAGTTAATCCACATGTGCATTTACATACAATGTACTACTGTGCTTCATCAGTAACACTGTATACACTCTTGGAAAAAAGGTATTATACTACTATACCTACTATTGCTTGTTTCTGTATCGCTACTTTTGAACATACACCTTTTAGATGTGCTTGTAGAGTACCTTTAAAACTTCACTCTAGTAGTTTTTTGCATATAAACTTGATTTATGGAATATTTTACGGTTTAAACTGTCAGATCAAAACTGTCATTCCCTTTGGAACTCCTCTTAAGCTCATTTTATACCAGACTAAAGCAGCTCTGCATCCAACACACTGGCACATTAATCAAAATCCCCTTTACACTGGACACTGCCAGCACAATATTTAAAATAATAATAAGCTTAATTTTGTGGTACACAGGTCGTAGGTTCTAGCTAGAAACACTACAAAAATTGTATTTCCATGCTATATTTAGAATCTTGTCACGAGTCAAAGTTGAGGCAGAAGCAAGTGCAGAATTAAACATTTAATACAAACAAACAGACTAATAAACAGACACTAAGACAACTAG
>JAOUWY010000035.1:15995445-16007629 GCA_025728095.1 Prietella phreatophila
GGGGGGTCACGTGACAGGTAGTGTGGTGCAGTGGCAGATGGGAAGTGGAGTCCAAAGTCTCTAGAGCTGTGACAATATCTCATTACTGCAACTCATTATTTTGAGACATTATGTTATTATTTTTGACTTGTTATTTTTTTTAAATATATAATTTAATGTTAAAATATTGAGATGTTAAGTAGAAATAATGACATAATTATACAACACACTAAGTTTTAATAATTAAAAATGTTTTGGTATAACATATACAACTACGTGAATTTGTGCAAAATGTTTTAGGAAAACAAAATAATAATACAACACATGCTTATTTTATGTCACAATATTTACTCTATTTTATATGCTGCCTATTTCTAAGACTACTGTAATCCATCACCATTACTGTGTCACATCCCAGACATTGCCCCAAAACCACAGACAAACAATAATTAATATCAAGGACATTTAGATTGTAGCAGCGAAACAAGCTAAAAGTCCCTAGACAAAGAGAAAGTGGCAGGATCATTAGGGTGGCTGGGTCTTAACGGCAGTTGGTGGTGTTGGTGGTGGGGAAGCTGGGTTAATTGCAGCCATCTCCTTCATTGCACGAGCTGATGTGCACTGACTGGCTGTCGGTCCCTCTCGTCAACAGGACCTTGCAGTTTGTTGTGATTGGTGACGAGGGACACTGACAGCACCCCATTTTGTCAAAGCACGCCTGTCACAGCCCGCTGTAATGCCTGGTAAAAATAATTCCCCTTGTTCCACTTCTGAAGGTTTTCCATAAATATAGGTTTGTGGTAGATGCCACTGCTCTTAGCTTTGTGGTCACTCAAAGAAAAAAAAGGGGGGGGGATATTTGTTGGGCTGATAAATACCAAATGAACAGTTCTCTAAAGTGTCCTTTATAGGAGCACAAAGAATGACAAAGCCACCATAGATTTATGTTTTTAAATCCTCAGATAGACTAACCTTGGGGAGAGAGTGAGTCATCACTCTACAGCAATCATTTTGCAGCTTACTGTGTGTGTGTGTGTGTGTGTGTGTGTGTGTGTGTTTGTGTGTGTGTTTGTTTGTGAAGGGCTTCTGCAGCAACCTGAAATTGCGGTGCCACTCCGTGTGCTTGTAATTGATGCCCTACATTTATTTGCTGTATGAATATGGTGTTTTCTTTAACAGGTGGAATTGGTGTAATTCTTTACCGTTATTGATTTGTTACTGTCTCACCAGCTTGACTAATGAAGGCGATTAAGAGGCCTATTTTCTTGATGATACAGACATTAAGAATACCACTGGGAAGTGGTCTCAAACACAAGCAACAGATGGGTTTAGTTCATCTTCTCAGATGATACACTTTCTCTCTCTTTCTATCGTCTTCTTCAGTCATGATGTACATAGATTTGGGTAACTGTTAAACCTTGGAAGCTCCTTGGAACACATTGAAACTCAGTGGAAGATTTTCTTGAACTTTCTTGAAAGTTTCTGTTTTGACTGAGGCTGGTGTTCACAGAGACTACTAGCGATAGCCATGGCTATGTGTATTGAAAGTATTTTAGTGTAAAAATGCACACGGGCAGAATTGAAAATTCAGATGGAAGGTTTTGGACTGAAAGCAGAAATACAACCCCAATTCCACAAAAAGTTGGGCCAGTATGGAAAATACCAAAAAAAAGAGTGTCATTTAAAAATTCAGTTCACTCTGTACTATATTGAAAACATATTATGAACACATTATTTGATGTATTACTTTGGGAATTTATTTATTTTTGAAAATATATACTCATTTTAAATCTGATGACTGCAACAGCTGATTGTTTAACACCTTTTCTTTTAATAACACTTATTAAGTGTATGGGCATTAAAGATACCAGCTGGTTAAGTTTTAGCAAGCAGAATTTCCCCCATTCATCCATTATGGGTTTCTCCAGCTGCGAAACTGTATGGGGCCTTTGTTGCCTTATTTTACACTTCATATGTCCATCTCAGATGAGACCGAGCTCAGAGAAGTCAGCGTTGCTTCTGGACAGGGTTGATGTATGGCTTCTGCTTTGCATAGTAAAGCCTTAACTTGCATCTGTGGATGCAGCGGTGAATGGTGTTGTTTGACAAAAGTTTACCAAAATATTCCAGAACCCATATCAGGATATCCATTACAGACTCATGCCGGTTTTTACGACAATGATATCTGAATGATCTGAGATCATGCGCCTTCAGAAGTGGTTTTGGCCTTGCCCTTTACGCTTTAGATTTGACTGGATTTTTAAAATCTTTTAATAATATTGTACACTGTAGAAGGTGAAATGCCACAAATCCTAACAATTTGTCTTTGGGGAAAGTTGTTCTCAAAGAGTTGGATTATTCGCTGACACATCTGTTGGCAGATTGGCGAGCCTTGACCCATCCTTGCTCTTGAAGGACTAGGCCATTTTTGGAGGCTCCTTATATGATTAGATATCCTCACCTGTTCACATCACCTTCTTAGTTCAACTTGTCACATCACTATTAGTAATAAATTGACCCTGTCCCAACATTTTTTGGAATGTCTTGCATGCATCAATTTAACGTTTATCTTAACAAAAAAACTGTGCGATTGATTAGGTAAAACATCAAATACCAAGTCTTTATACATTTTTTGTTTAAATACAAATTTACAAAATCACTCCACTTTGTTTTTATTAGCATTTTCCATACTGTCCCAGTGTTTTCGGAATTGGGGTTGTATAGAGTGCCTAAAACTTTTGCACAGTACTGTATATATTGCAACTATAAAATTTACATTCATAAATTTATCCCAAAAGAGCAATCCAGAGGTGACGGTGGCAATGAAAAACTCCCTGAGATGACATGAGGAAGAAACCTTGAGAGGAACCAGACCAATATGGAACCCATCCTCATCTGGGTGAGATTGTAAATAATTTCCCTTCTATAATTGTAGAAAAATTATAGTCAAAAACTGCAATTGTGTAACCAGGAACTTATGAATATGCATATCAGAGTATTTTCTGAATTCATTATTGTTTTAACTTGAAGACTTGAAGTGCAAAACTGTTTGTAGCAATTGTAGTCCTAAGGCTATCCAAGGAAGAACATCCACAGCCATAATTATAGTTTCTATGTGGTACCATCCACAATAATCTCACTGAGCTTTAGGCTGTCTATGTGGAATTTATCTTAGGCAGTCCACCTACTTGCATGTTTTTGATAGACGAAACAGACTGTAACCCTAGCTCAAGATCGAACCGGGAACCCTTCACTGTGAGGAAGCAATGCTGGAAATTGAAGTGCTTAAAAAGGAATTTGAAAAGCAAAGTCAGTCATGGGGCCAGCTGCAGTGGGGTCCAAAAGTCTAAGAACACATGGGATTTAAAAAATACAAAACAAAACAAAAAAACTGGAAAAAAAAATTGGGGGGAGGGGGGATTACTATTTGAATGTAAGCAAATTTGTGATATTGACCATGTTAAAATTGTACAAAAGGTCAGATTTTCCACAAGTCTTATCCTTTCCATTGAAGCATGTGTTCAGATGACACGCTGATGGAGCTGATCTAACATGGATCATCACGTTTTACACAAACTTGTGGAGTCTGTGTCAGCTTGAGTGCACACTGTCATTAAAGCAAAAAAAGGGGACATACCAGATACTAAGAAATTCATGTAGATATTTATATGATTCTATGATTCATTCAAGTTGTTGCTGCTAATATAATTTGTAATGAAAACAATTGTGTTAAATTGAAAAAAAATATCCTAAACAGAAGCATTTTTATGAGTGCTATCAGAAATTTGGACCCCACTGAATACTGTATATGTCAACTAAGCATGTGTGTTTCAACTGAACATATTTAACCACTGTAATCCCCTCATTGTTTCCTCATAAACCTGCAGTTACAAACATTTTTGGGTCCTTCAATTTGTCCATAAGTAATTGAACAGTGACAACAACAAAATTAGAATTAAACAAGTACAGTACAGGCTCATATTCACCGTGTGTGGAACCTTATCTGTCAGAAACTGAAACCTTTGATCCATGAATATGTCTATAAATGGTACTGGGCCCTGAGGAGTGAAAAGAAAATCGATAGTTGTTTTCAGGCATGCCGAAGCTTAGATACACACCACAGGCCGAGCTTTGGGACATGCATCTGAATGACTTATAGCACTTAACAAAGAACGTTGTATGATGTATTTCACTAAGAAGGTTTGGGGAAATTCCAGCATGATGGATGTGACATTTGCACTCACATTGGCTAACAAACTGTCTCACAGTGGAGACAAGCTTAGGATCAATGAGCCAATTTGCATATCTTGTCATTTAATCTCTTAAGGTTAATACGGACAAACCTTAAAAACTCATGCATTGATTTACATGTTTCAAATACATAGCAATTTCAACCAGAGAAGCTAAATACAATGAAATATAGACATCAGTGAACCATGTGCAAGTTTTCCTGTGCTCACAACTTTTTTCCATGTTAAGGTTGACATTTGCACAAAATCCTTTATTGTAATGTTAAAAAAATGATCCAGCAATGTTCTGAAAATGTGACATATTAATGAATTTCCGTCACATAACATTTACATTTTCTTAAAGCATTTGGCAAATACATTTATCCAGAGTGACTTACAGAAGTGCTTTGAAGTATCTGTCAATAAATACATTATCATAATGGTTCAGTGACTAGTTCAGGGACTAAGAGTACTATCAGTCTGAAAACCCTGCTAATTTAAGTACTTTATGAAGAGGTAGGTCATTAGTCATTGTTTGGCAACTCCACTGTTTGGACATCTAGGGGAATTTCATTCCACTGCCTAGACACCAGAGTAGAGAAGAGAATTGATGCAAACCTTTCTTGTACTCTGAGAGCAATAGTGATGATCAGAGGGAGAGTAGTGCAGTGCGGAGTATGACTGAAGTGCTTTAACCCTTCTATTATGTTGAAAAAAAAAGTTATATACATTATGTTATGGGTCAAAATGACTTCTACAGTTTAAATACACACAAAAAACAGCAAAGAACAGCTTAAAAAATAAACCTTTATATGAGAAGAAATATAGAAGAAATGTTTTATATAGAAGAAATATTTGCATATAAGCTCACGACCCTAAATGAGGAAAAGTCAAAGAATTTCAAAGAGAAAAAGAGAGATTAAACAGTATTTCAGACATCTCAAATGTGGAAATGGGTCAAATTGACCCATAAAATAATGGGAGGGTTAAGGTGAGAAACATTCATTGTTATCGTTAGATTACATAAAAATATCCAGTAAGCATTGGAACCAGACAAATTGAACATTCAAGCTACCATATGTGCCTATATCTGTAAAAGAAAATAAATTCAGAAAATATTCTGCTAACTTAATATTTTTAGCCAGGATCTTGAAATTTATTGTGCTCAGTCACACAATATATGTATAAAATATGCAGCCTTTGTTATCTACTGTCAGCATTGAAGACTGTTACTTTACTAAGTTTAACTGACTAGCTTCAAACTAAGGAATTTATATAAGCAAAACCTTTATTCTTAATTTGCCACTGATGGCTGGACACGATATTGAATGGAAGGTCCAAAAAAAAAAAAAAAATCCATAACCTACCCATAGGTCAGCATTACTATTATGGTTGAATCTCATTGTAGGCCTAAAACTTTATTAAACATGCACATAGCAACAAATTTATTGATAGACAGATAGATGGGATACTTTTTAATTATGATTTATTTTCAGAATCAAAAATCATGTAATTTTGTCATCAAGCATTAACAGCTAAAAGAAAAGTTGTATTATTCAGCTCTTTCATTCAAACCACACAAAACTTATGGTTCTTTTTTTATTTTTCTCTTTGTGTAATTGAATAGACAGTCTTTGCTTAGTCTATTTTCTTTTAGTTTCTCCAAAGACATTTTGAATTATCAGCCATCAAGAAAGCAATCCACCTTGTTCATGCTTATTACACCAGATATTGAATTTTACACTTTATCAATCACTATAGGCTGATTGGCGTGTATATATTGTCCGTAGTGTATGAATGGGTGTGTGAGTGTGTATGTGATTTTGCCGTGCGATGGACTGGCACCCTGTCCAGGGTGTACCCGCCTTGTGCCTGATGTTCCCTGGGATAGACTCCAGGTTCCCCCGCGACCCTGACGAAGGAGTAAGCGGTAGAAGATGGAAGGATGGATGGATCAGTCACTACTGATGGTAGATTATGGATGTGTCAGTGAAGTCATCTTAAATAAATTAGCCCAAATGCATATGGGGTATTTTACCAATCTGAACATGACTGTCTTCGATGAGTGTCTGAGTGAGTCTACAGTTTAAGCTAGAAATATATCAGCAACATCAATGGAACACAGATGAAGACATGTTTAATGGATCTTGGGAGATTTCTGTCCCTCCATTTAAAGTCCATGTAACCAAAACTTGTTCATTAAAACAAGCTCCAAAAAGTTCATAAAGGCATCATAAAATTAATCCATGTGACTCCAGTGGTTTAATACCAATTTTATGAAGCGATAAAAATTATTTTTGAGTACAAAAAATATAAAATAAAAAACCCTAAAATTAAGTGTTTATTCACAAAATATCTTAATTTCCGCATAGATCTCCAACGCGTGTTCACGATTGAACCATGACGCATGCATGTTGTGTTGACGTGAGAGTGGACGATAAAAATGCAAGTCTTCCTCTATGTTGATATCTGCAGACATCTTTGCTCTGACATCAACACAACTTGCATGTATGTAAGTGAAAGTGAAGATATTTTATGAATAAAGACATTTTAGTTTTTGTGCACACAGAGCATTCCTATCAGTTCATAAAATTGGAAATAAACCACTAGAGTCACATGGATTACTTTTACGATGCCTTTATGAACTTTTTGGAGCTTGAAAGTTTTGGTTACATGGACGTTAAAAGGTGGGACAGAAATCTCCCAGGTTTCACTAAAATGTCTTAATTTGTGTTCCGATGATGAACGAAAGACTTACAGGTTTGGAATGACACGACGGTGGGTAATTGATGACAGAATTTTCATTTTGGATGAACTATCCATGTTATCCTTGCACATTGTTTTGGTAAAAATAGATTTTACCAAAACAATGTGAAAATATTTCATTTAGACTACTTTCTGACCTTGCCTAGGCCTTCTGCCTGCAAAGATCATGTTGTGTGAGGAGCCAATTTAAGAAACAGAGCAGGAAAAACAGTAATTCTGAATAAAGTTATCTAAAACCTTGCCAAGTGTTATTTCTTCACACAGTGAATATCATGCTTTGATCAAGATGTTGGATAACTACATGCCTTAAGTGAAAGTGACACAAGTCTTATCAGTTCAGTTTGTAATTAAATACTGACTATCAAAATGTGCACCATGCTCCTGCACCGTCAAACTAAAATTATCAAAATCAAATTCATGATTAAAATCTTGAGAATCAAATTGTTTTAAAAAATCATCAAAACAGAAGGGCGCTTTCAGGCTCTGTATAGACAACAGTAGATAAACGTTGAAAATATTTAAATGACCTAATAAAATGTAATTTAGCCAGCAGAACTGACTGAATTAATTAGAGATTATTTAAGCACCAATTTTAGCATGAACAGAGATCACTGAAGTGAAGAGACAACAATGAGGCTCCTGTTTAAGTGACTTTTAGCTCAGGTGATAAGATAGAATTTGATGTGGATGATGCTGATAATCAAAATGAGAAATCATGTCCTATAGTAAACAACCAACCATCCATTTTCTATACTGTTTATCCTACACAGGGTCACAGAGAGCCTGGAGTCTATCCCAGGGAACGTGGGGCACAAGGTGGGGGGCATCCTGACTAGGATGCTAAACCATAACAGGGCACAGTCGCACACACATTCATACACTATGGACAATTTGGCAATGCCAGTCAGCCTAGAACACATGTCTTTGGACTGGTGGAGGAAACTGGAGTACCCAGAGGAAACTCCAGAATCTTGGGGAGAACATTCAGTCTCTGCACACACAGGGTGAAGATGGGATTTGAGGTGTTTGGCAAGCATGCTAACCTTTAAGCCATCCTGCCCCCCAATTTGTAAACATATAATTTTTTTTAAAACAATTCCATAAATAGTTGAGGAGAAGTTGGTAGGTGAGGCATATTTCACTGGAATTAGAAAATCTTTAAATTGTATTGTCTCTATGTAGTAGGAAATGTAAACGTTTCCTAGGCTGCCACATATTTATTATTATTTTACATTCATTTAGTCATGCATTATGTGCGACAGAATGCGAGCCACTAAAGTATAACTTTTAGAAAGAAGCATCAGTGTAAGACAAGTGCACATTTGTCCTCCTTCTCCTTCCTCCTTCTGTGTTATTACAATCTAGAGTGTACTAGTGTTTTATTGAGTGTGTTCTGAAGGAAACAGGGTAAGAAAACTATTCACAAGTAACAGAAAATTTTCCTGATTAAATGACCATATTAACAACTTCAAATTCATCAAAACCAGTTATAATTAAGAGTGCGATTAGTGAACATGTCCAGTACTTTTCTGGTCTGTAGCATTGCTCCTATAAATACTTCTATTTGCATTTTTACAATGTCAAGTCAGAGGGAACCTGAAGCTCAAACTACGATATTCCAAATGATTTGTCACAGACATTTGCTTTTGTGCTAAAATGTTGTTCATGTGAATTGACCACTGAAATTCCCTTATACGCTGTTCTATATTTGTCTTAATATTACTTTTTAATATTACCTGTTGTTGTCAAGCCCATGACAGAGCATGAAGTGATAAAAAAAAAGTCTGCGATGATCCACAGGGAGCATCTGTCACCACAACCACCAGTTCTTACTGGTCAAATTGATAATGAACACAGTGGTGCTGCATGACTCGTTAACTTTCAAACTCATTCATCCTCAGTTGGGAAGGTTTCCAAAATGAGAGTACAAATCCACTGTGAGGTTCCAGGGTATACAATTTCTTCTTCTATTTATTTATTACTACATATCTAAAACAATGATAATTTGGCAAGGACCTGGAGGATAAAGAAAAGGGTACAGAAATCTGAGGAAAGATATTAGCTCAGCTTTGGAGGAAATGTAAGTAAATATCCAATTATTTTACTTTAAACACTTAAGAAATGAGAGGTAATCACATAGTTATGGTTTATATTACAGCTAGAAGGTTTTTAACAGCAACACTAAATGGGCTGTGGTTATGATTCGAAAATGCATGTGAGATATAAGTAGTAGTGAATTGGTTTATTCATTTTCATAAAAATGAATGAATGAATGAGAGCAGTTGTATGTTTTTTGTCTGAACTATCTCCTGAAATACACTCCCCTCTGAAACTATTGGAACGGCAAGGCCAATTCATTTGTTTATGCTATACACCAAACACATTTAAATTTGAGATCAAACAGTGGAAATAAGATGAGAGTTTAGGATTTCAGCTTTTATTTTCTGGTATTGTTACGCTACGTGACCGGTGTGTAGACGGAGGCAGACTGGACACGGGCGTAAGCGCAGGTCACTGCTTTATTTACTGCATGAAGACACAGGGCACACTCTTCATTCAAAGCATAGAACGTACAGCATAACGTTAACTCAAAGTCCTTCCGTATTAAACTATAACTTATACAAACAGGTAAACGTGGGTATACACAACATATAATCACGAGCGAAGCGCTCGGGACACACTGGTCCTTAAATAGAGTAGGTGATCAGCCTAACCACCGACACCTGATGAGAGTTCGCGGCCACGCGCGGCAAAGTGGCCAGTGGCCGTGGCGTCACAGGTATTTACATCTAGATGTGTTAACATAAAACATTAACCTTTCATATCAGATCACCCAATTTTTATGTTAACAGTTAGTCTTGAAGTAAATGAAAGTAAATAACAGTTCATATTTGGTTGTATATCCCTTGGTTGCAATAACTGCATCAGTCCTGTGATTCACTGACATCACCAAATTGTTGGTTTCATCTTTTATGATGCTTCTCCAGGCTTTTACAACAGACGTTTTCAGTTATTGTTTGCTTTGTGGGGTTTCTCCCTTCAGTCTCCTCATAAGAAGGTGAAATGCTGCTCAACTGGGTTAAGGTCTGGTGATTTACTTGACTAGCATGAAACATTCTACATTTTCTCCCTGATAATGTCCTTTATTGTGTTGTCAGTGTGTTTTGGGTCATTGTCTTGCTGCATGTTAAAGTTCTGCCGATTAATTTGAATGCATTTCACTGTAAATTTGCAAACAAAATGTTACTGTTAGCTACTGAATTCATCTTGCTGTTAAATCATTGATAAAGAATAATGAGATTGTTCCAGAAGGACCTGTTCAAGCCCAAACCATGAAACTACCTTGACCATGTTTCATGGAAGACCTTGTGTGTTCTGGAGCTTTCTCCACTCTTTAGCCTTTCCATCACTTTGGTAGAGGTTAATCTTGGTTCCAAAACTTTTGTGGCTTATCTCTCTATTTCTTTGTGAATTCCAATCTGGCTTCCCAATTTCTATTGCTGATGAGTGCTTATGATTGCTATATTTCTGCTCTCAAAGACTTCTCTGAATGGTGGACTGTGATAGATACACACCTGCCCTGTGGAGGTTGTTGGCGATGTCATTGGCTGTTGTTTTTGGCCTTTTCTTCAGAGCTCTCACAATGATTCTGTCATCAGCTGTTGTTAGTTTCCTTGGCTGACCCATTCAGTGTCTGGTGTTCAGTACACCAGTGGTTTCTTTCTTTTTCAGGATATTCCAAATTGTTGTATTGGCTATGCCCAATGTTTGTGCAATGCCTCTGATGGAGTTTCCCTCTTTATTCAGCTTCAAAATAGCTTGCTTTTCTCCCATAGACAGATCTCTGATCTTCATGTTGGCTTCATCTTTTTTTACAACAAATGCAGCCTTAACAGGTGAAACTGAAGGTTACTGTAAATCAAGAGTAGCTGTTCAGAGCTATTTATTGTTAAACAATCACACTAACAGGACACACATTTCAATGTTTTGCTCGCCTACAAATTGTGTGGTCTTATACAAAATGTGCTACAGTGATGCTTGGAAGTTTGTGAACCCTTTAGAATTTTCGATATTTCTGAATAAATATGACCTAAAACATCATCCAATTTTCACACAAGTCCTCAAAGTAGACCAAGAGAACCCAATTAATCAAATGAGACAAAAATATTGTACTTGGTCATTTATTTATTGAGGAAAATTATCCAATCTGTGAGTGGCTAAAGTATGTGAACCTCTAAAAGTGGCAGTTAATTTGAAGTTGAAATTAGAGTCAGGTGTTTTTAGTCAATGGGATGACAATCAGGTGTGTATAAGCACCCCATTTTACTTAAAGAACAGGTCTGATCTTCACAATACATGTTTGTGGAAGTGTATCATGGCATGTGAGGACCACAGAAAAAGAGTTGTTGATGATCATCAGGCTGTTAAAGGTTACAAAACCATCTCAAAAGCATTTGGACTCCACCAATCCACACTCCGACAGATTGTGTACAACTTGAGGAAATTAAAGACCATTGTTAACCTATCCAGGAGTAGGGCCCAACAAAGCTCACTCAAAAGAGTAGGATGTGTAAGACATCCGCGAGCTCGTAAAGGAGCCAGGATAGTTTCTAAGCAACTAAATACCTCTCTCACATTAGCTAATGTTAATATTCATGAGTCCACCATCAGGAGAACACTGAACAATAATGGTGTGCATGGCAAGGTAGCAAGGAGAAAGTCACTGCTCTCCAAAAACAACATTGCTACCTATGCAGTTTGCTAAAGATCACATGGACAAGATAGAAGGCTGTTGGAAAAATGTTTTGTGGATGGATGAGCCCAAAATAGAACTTTTTGCATCTGGGCCAGGACGACTTGCCATTATTGATGCAACAATGAAATCTGCATATTACTAGTGAAGGCAAATTTCAGGATATCTTTCCATGATCTGAATCTCAACAGAAAATGGGTCATGCAGCAAGACAATGACCCTAAGCACACAAGTTATTCCACAAAAGAATTGTTAAAGAAGAATAAAGTTCATATTTTGGAATGGTCAAGTCAAAGTCCTGACCATAAGTTCATGTGAGGAAACCCAACAACATCCTAGAGTTGAAGCTGTTCTGTACTGAGGAACGATCTAAAATTCCTCCAAACCAACATACAGGATTGATCAACAGTTACCGGACACGTTTAGTTGCAGTTACTGCTGCACAAGGGGGTCACAC
>JAOUWY010000035.1:16035503-16049243 GCA_025728095.1 Prietella phreatophila
ACAAACGTAAAATGAAGCATTTTTCTTCATCCAGAGGATACAGGATGCGCTTGGAAGAAGGCCCTGCTTTCTTCGTTTTTTTTGTTTGTTTTTTTTTAAAACCAGATGTCAGAGAGACGGCAGAAAACACTAGTGTGTTTGGCGCATTTGAATTCTGTTAGCTTCAGCGATAAAGTGTAATTTACAGAAGGTGAAAGACTGTGAGTTAAATTAATGATGAGCATATATACATCGCGGGGGCTGATCAATTCTACTAAACCATCTGGGAATTCCTAAATCGATGTTCCTGTTGTTCGGTATCTACACACTTTGCCAAACTTCCTATCTGACCCTTTCATATTTGAGCGGCATGTTGGCAGCTTTCAAACAATTGTGGCCGTGTTTTCCGTCATGCTGGTGATGTGAAGCTGAGGGCCAGGGCCAATTTATAAAGCTTTGACTTTAGTCGTTTATTGACTTTTATTGTAAAAAAGAAAGGACTTGCTCCAAAAAGCCAATTTCTCAATTCACATACATACAACTAATATATCGAGTTTAACGAAATCTACACTGATCCAGTCTAAACAAACCCTGAATCAGTAAAATGGTATGGTCTTTATGCAAACGTTCAAATGAAATGTGTGAATCAAAAAGAACAGACATGTGATCAAAGCTAAACAATGTCCATTATGGAAATATCTGTTTATACCTTGTAGCAGGAACATAGTAATGTGGAGGTCTAGAACTGAATTCTGAACAAAGTTAGCAATAATTTGTCTGTATCTTTAATAATATAATCAGTTACTTTTAACAAAATTTTGTCTTAAAACATTAGCCAGCACTCAGATTAGCTGCACTGCTAATAAAGCTAAAGGTAATCACAGAAGTTAAATGTAGCAGATTGATATGTACCATATCACGGCTGGTGCTCGCCACCTTTACCACATAACTACAATGTCAACATGACGAAACATATTTGGCTGTTTCAATATTTGTCCTTAGGTAGTATAATGATATTATAGAACATCCCACAGTCCAAAAGTAACATCTTGGTTGCATCCTACACCGTCAAGTCGTATATACTGAAACCAAAATCTAAAACCTACTAACAGACCCACAGTTTGCGTTGACAATATTTTAGGTAGTCAGATAAGCATGTGCTACAGGACCATCACCACCAGCTCAAGAAAGCTAGAGCATCTAATTTGAAAGACAAAAAAGCCTAAAAGCATTTGACCTTTTTTTATGTCATGACAATCATTTTGCCATTATAGATTTTTTTTTTCAACGTTTCCAGATGAAATAGCTTTAAAAAAAAAAAAAAAACAACACAAAACAACAACAAAAAAGCCAAGACATTATACCAAAGCAATAAATATACACAAAAGGCTTTCAACACCATCTAGCTGAGTGCAACCAAACAACGTGCCTCTGTAAGTGCAGCATGTCAAGATGAAAATAATTCACCTGCACGTCTGCACATTCCAGACAAGTAGCAATGCCTCAAGTGTACTGGCACATGTAATTTGAAAAACAAACTGATGAAAACGAGGCAATATTAAAAAAAGAAGAAAAAAAAGCATTTTTAGCAATGCAGAGAGGCCTGCCAGGCTAGAAACAGGTGTAGTCCTCTGCTTTAGTACTAATGTAGAACCGAGTAGTATTGGATGGTCGTTAACATGTCATACCTTAACTTTTCCTCATTTGAATTCTTCGATATTTAAAAGGTGATGCACATGTTCTGGATTTACTAAAATGATGCAGAAATGATGCCATATAAACTGGCCTTCTCACAGTATAGAAGGATATGATGGGATTTTGGTTTCCAGTAGAAGAACTTGATGCCTACACAGTGCAGGAGTGTCTTGAGGCGCTGTGTATATTTACCCTCATAGGAAAGCAGGCTGCGACACTGGTAAAAGGAACACAGATAAAGGTACGGGCGCGGTTATGCGTGGGGAAGCATGACAGTCAGGAGTTCAAAACCAAAAGCTTGACAGAGAAACGAATTCAGAAGAAGGCACAGAAGTTGCTGCAAATGATTAGACCTGAAGAAAAAAATAATAAAATAAAAGAGTACCAGCAGTTTGAGAGGTGTTCAATGGTGAAGCATTATAGTGTGATACATGGTAACATTTGGCAACCACAGCCCTTCCCTTCCCATCCCAACCCTCCATCCCCTGACCACTAACCCTTTATCCCCACCAGCTCCGGCTCTTCAAAGACAATGGCTAAATCTCAGGTGTCCATGTAGTCTACATCATTCAATCCCCAGGAAGAAGAACAAAAAAACAAAAAAATTCCCTGTTCTTAACCCCACCATGCCCCTCCCATCCCAACCTTCCAAAAAAAGCAAAAAAAATAAAATAATGATAATAATAATATTTATAACACCACCAGAGATTTGTACAATCAGATATAGTATTCCTTCTTTTCATCCGAGTTGTTGTGTCCACCCTCAGCATTGATGATGGCCGTATCAGCGTCAGCCGCATCATCTGCCCCTTTCGCTTCATGTGTGAAGTAGGTACCTGTGGAGAGTTTCAAAGAAAGGTACGATGATAAAAGTAATCCTCTGCACACCCAACAGCATCTGATTGATGTAACAGGTAGATCTTAAAAGACTGTCTGGAGTGGCTTCTTTAATTTACAGCGAGTGTCGATCACACAGACATTAAAATGCGAGTTGGATGCTTCTAAGTAAGGTGTGGGCAGTGCTGTAGGCTGTACCACTACACTGCTTTTTATATGCAAACGTAGAAGGCGCCTCAAACCAATTTTGGATGATAAAACATGGGAGACAGTTTGATTACAGAATACATTTCCGAAGCTCTCATTTGCAATGGCAAATGAGCACCATTACAACCAGCTAATCATTGCAAAAACGGGCATGGCACATGTTTTTGAAGAACAAGCCTGTTGATGGTTTTGTTCAAAGTGACCATTAATTTATGAAAATATATTCTTCAATTTCCATGAAAAACTTCTCCAAATCAGAGACACTGGTGTTTTCCATTCGCGCCGACTTGTGCTACAGGATTAACCTTCAGAATGTAACAAGGTGGTAGAAATAACAACGTCACTTCAAACTTAATTTCCGAGTGGTATTATTCCTGTCCCTACAGTCTGCCGCTTGATAATGAAAGTAGTAGCCTCAATGAAAATTGCACTCTCTTTATAATAAAAACACAGAACTCCAATCTCAGCCATGCACCAGCCACAAAGAATCGTAGTATTTCCACAGAGTCCTTCCAACCAAAAATCTTGGCCTAAATAATTACTAGGTCTCTTGACCTCATCTTAGATGAGTGTGCAATTTGTGTGGAAGTGAGCTGCCTACGTACCTTTGTGTCTTGCAAAGTATCGGCCCAAAATGATAAGAAGACAAAGCATGGCGAAGACCACGACGGCTACAACCCCTCCGATGACGGCATGGTCCACTGCTCTTTGAGCTCCTGCTCCTGCTCTGGAGTCTACTGGGACAAAAACACACAAAAAAAATGGACACCTTAAAAAGAACTGATAAAATGCTACTGCAGAGGTAAAAAAAAAAAAAAGCAAATAGCAGGGTTCTGAAGCCTCTCAAAGGGTTGAATCCCTTAGAGTATCTTAAAAAGCAATTTACAAGTGTCATAAACAATTTACAATCTGACAAAACAGCAAGCATGTTATTTTTTTCTTTTTTTCTAACAAAGCATTTTAAGTAAGTCTGGGAACTGGGCAGTATCTGTTTAAACTTATTGTCAAAGGGAACTAGGGTAAAAAAAAAAGTCCTCTTTTTAATGGACGTCTGAGTCTCCAGATAGTTAGGCAAATGGAAAATATTAGAACATTTAACATATAATCACATACAATGAACATTTTTTTTTTTTTTTTTTACACAAACAAGTTAATTATCATTTTTATAAAATATGTTATTAGTATTTTTTTATTACCACAGCTCATAAGACGTTTTGCAGGACAATTAGCCGAACCCTCTGCTTAAGCGAGCAAACAAACCACCGGGGCTGTTCGCGAGAAAAAGTACTGAGGAAAGCAGAGTAGCAGTTAACAGGGCAACAATTCACATAAGAGATAGGGTTTGACTTGAAAGGTCCATGTCCTCATATCAGTAGCATAAAAGCTCAGTACTACACCTTAAATGAATCTGGCACTGAAATACACTTTGCCCTCGAGACTAAAAATGTGAATCACAGGCAATTTTTAAGAAAGATTTCTACCACTTCAGGCTGAGAACAAGGCAGGCACCTCAGATGCAGCCTGCTGTAATGATATGTGAAGTTTATTGATCAAGTGTAGGGATCCATGACAACCCAAAGTTAATGCTGGTTTGTGGACTTGATTGGTTCTTTCACGGTGAGAAGGAGGCTCAAAATTTTTCATCAATATTTCACACTCAGCTCGGAAATTAAAGAGTTTGGTGGGAGATGGGAAAGGAAAATGGGATGGAGCCTGCACTTTGCCTGGAGTCAACATCATCTTCAACTCATGTCCAAGACAGTTCAAGCTCAATGTCATAGTACCACCGAACTTACTGGTAAAAGCAAAGAACTGAAAATCATGAATCTTAACACAGACATGTCCTCCAGTGCATTTCAACGTCTATATTTACTGTTCCGTAAAGCCTAGCCAAAAATTCACCCCCTGACTTGATTGAAAAAGACAGCGAGGAAAAGGAAGAGAAGCAAGGACTGCTGGAGCGGTCGAGCAATCCAGCGCTTGGTAATCCAGTCACGAGGAGTTGATCAGCCCTATGTGTTTACTCACAGCAATCTCACACACTCATCTCTGGTCTAAATCTGAGGGCTGGGGGAGTTCAAAAACAAAACCCGACAGGCCACAACTTATTAGAGGATAACAAAACCATGAAAACACACATTGGTGTGCTTGTACAACATCCCACCCAATCTCACCTTATAAACAACTTGTGTGTGAGACTTGGAGCAGGGGGAAAAATACCACAGTAGTAGCTGCCAAAAACAACCAAAAATTACTTGACAACCTGATAGCATTTAGAAAGACTACCCTCCCCTCCCCCACCCCTGCCCCAATTTGCAGACAGCAGATCCAATTAAAGTCAGTAGGAATCTACCTGACACCCAATTCACTCTTGTCAATGAGGAGGTAAAGACATGGTTTAACACACTTTCATATTAAGATGTTAATGTGAACCAGGCTCCATCAGCAGCCTTCCAGAAGGGGTACGGAGGGATAAACATGTTATAGTCACTTCATTTCGAGTTTACCTGCCACCTAGACAGGAGACAATTCTTGACCTAATATGGATCTATTTAGTCAGATAAGGTTTAGTTACATCAGTGACAAGTGTATAATTTGAGAACCTAAGCAGTAGCATGTAAAATCAGGTTTTCATAGCATTGAAAACATCTAATCTCATGCTCACGCACCATTCCATTTTTAAACCATTTGTATACAGTACCTGTTGAATGTTCCATTCTGATTGGTCTGAATGGAAGATTAATTGATTAATTAATTTTCAAAAACAGCAACTCAGATCACTTCTTGCTGCAAGGTTCATATTGATCTATTAGTTCTAATACATTATTGCTCCTATAGTAACAACTTGCACAGGTACGTGTATGCTGGACACGACAAGTAAACAGATTAAGAAATATATAATCATTGATACTGTGGCATTTTCTGTGAGATGTTTATTTAGCATTTTGGAAGGCATTTGTAGCGACAGGGTTTTGTAACAGTTAGAGGTAAAGCTGTTACTATAGGTAAACTATCGTGAAACATAACTATAAATGGATAAAACCTACAGCGTGTCATTCCTTTATTAAAAAGGTAATTGGCAAACATATAACAGTAGATCCCACTGTGTTTTATTCCTTATATATTATACTTGAAATATGATCTGATCATGACAGCATTGTCGCTGTTCAGAGTTTTGTGCTGTTATTCTGCCTTGGTATATGGGACAGATAAAAGTGTTAAGTGTGTCATCATTCATTTTATATATTGCCAGTCTGACCATTTGGCTCTGCTAAACTGGAGATTGAGTGAACTTGATAGTGATTAACATAACAAATGGAGTAAAAGTAGTGGAGAGGGCTGTCATATCTCATCTAACTTTTAAAGATTTTACAACTCTCTCTCTCCAACCATCCATGCTCCCTCCTTCCCCCTCTCCACTTGTCTCAACTGTCGGAAGATAAATGAAGGGGTGTGCAGAGAACAGACACAACAATGAAGGAGAAGACTGGAGCTTGTGCTCTTGCTGCATGTGGCAGTACACAGGTATCCAGAGCCACGCTTCACACAGTGAAGGAATTCTAATTCAATAAGGGTCCATTGTGAGCCAACCAGTTTTGGTAATGCGTAATTTGAGAGGCAGATGGTTTAGAAGTGAGTAATTCTCAAACATCCATGTCTAATTTCATCTAGACAGTTTGCCTCCAGAATATTCAATAATTCTGAGAAATTGGCATCTTAATGAAACCCCTGAAACCTGCTCTCATCTCAATTGAGTAAAATAGATAAGATAATCAAATGTATTGCATGCTGTTTGTTGGTGAATGATTACCACAAACGGTACTCATGTTTAACATTTAGAACTGTAATGAAAGGGACTGGAAAACCTGTGGGGTTAAATGAAAGTGTGGGGGAAGGTTTTTAGGGATGGTTTATTTGTAAAGCTGGGTCTAGAGGCAGTGACTGTGGAGTTGGCTCCTTGGGAAGGACAAATTTGAAGTAGCATTTATTACCATAAAAGCAACTATTAAATAAAGGCCATTACTGAATATTGACACCTACCTCTGTTAAATCATCGAAGATAATTGCCAGAGGATCATTGTTGGAATAAAAAATAAAGTAATTCCTTTTCAAAATACTGTATACCAACACTAATTTCAAATGAACACTTAGTTTCAGGTTGCAGTGTGGACAGACTATAATGGTATAGCATAACATAGCTCTATCCAGTTTTTGGACAGAGAACACCTTCAAAAATCTGTGTCCTGTGTTGATGTAGGATTGTTATGGACTCCTGGCATCCATGCCAAAGCCTACTGGCTGGACTGTAAAGGAATACGAGACACAACATCTGCATATGGAACTCTGCAGGCTCGACCAAAGGAAAACCTTCAGCCAAGCTTAGTTCTGGCTGGGACTGTCTCATGGGCAAGAGCTGAATAAAAGGACTGTGGAAAACCAAGTAGAATTGTGTAACACCAGAAACAGACATCTGTACCAAACCCAAATATCTGTGTATAAAACCAATGGATAAAGAGCAAACAATTTCTTTAAAATGTACTGGCACAGGTGTTTATGTAACACCTCTGAACCTATCTGCTCTCTGCCATATGGTTTTCTAAATGTGCCTGGATCAACTCACTGCATTAGCTTTTAGATTGAGTGGAAAATATGATTAGTATCAATTTGAGCAGCTTTGCGAGTGGATTCACTTTTAGCTCACATACAAGGTGAATTCAAAAAGAATATAAAAACTATACTGTGGCATCACAGCAGTTGCAAAGTTTCAAACTCAAACCCATTGGGAGGATGATATGAAAGAGGAGTGATGTAATGGACAGAACTAATAGCTGCACAAACTCTCCACAAGTCCCATCTCGCAGCAGCACAAAGGGAAGAGGAAACCTGAGGCTGACATTTAATTCCAGTGTTCAAAGTCCAAATGAAGACAACCAGTAGATGGAAAGCTAGCGAGTAAACAAACAAAGCTAGGTGTAATGCCAGGACCAGTGAAGTACCAGTGTAAACATAATCTGGCCTGAATCAGAAGAGCACACTCTTCACTTCAAATGTCTCAAAAGAGGTCTCAGAGGGTTTCCATGCTGGTTTGCTTTGAAACTGGCTTCTCATGATGGAGTTCATGTCTACTGGTTAGGAGTCACCTGAGACAATGAAGTTGATTTGTAGTTGGAGAATTGACCAAAGAAGAAGGTCATCAAATAAATGCAGCAGTTTTTCCCTGAAGCACATCTTCAGACTTGCAAAGGAAACAAAAGGTGTGCCCTTGTCTGTCATCATGCTCACACTATTATAGTCTTTAGAACATGGTGCGTTGTGGACAAAGAGATAAAGCCAGCCAAACTATCATGCATTGATCGAGGTATTCTCTTCCTTTATCACGATCCTACAGCATCACCCCAACATGTATTGTCTTTATCACTTCACTATCACTTCTGAATGGTTTTGACATTAGATAAAAAAAAATCAATTCAAACAATATAAACTGATAACAAAAAATCAATAAATTTGCAAGCTGACAGTAACCATTACCAAAGTTCACAATGTTGTCAAATGCAGATAAATTATCGATGGAGCACTCCATGATCTTTCCCAGATTCAATGCAAAATGCAGAGAAGAAAATTACTGATATGTGTTCCTAAATGAGCAAAGCCTGTAGCTACATTTGTTCTTGCTCTTGTAGGTAATTACTTAAATTCCTGCAGCTAAGACATGGTGTTGTTTTATCAGCATGGATTCAGGCAATCATTGGCCAGTTCTAATAACTTTCTCAGATGAAATTCAAGAAACAATAGATATTATCCTCCAGTGAACAATTAGAATGGCCTTTGCTAAACCTATTATGGTAGTTTACATTTTGTGTCTAAATGTAATACATACCCAATTCATTTTATGCAGTTTTGTTATAAATGCCCCTGCCAGTGCTAAGGCAGGCAATTTAAAAGAATATTAGTGACCGCATTTTGTAAATTAGAGTATCCTTCAGCTTAAACACAAAATATTATGGACACATTGAAGGGGCTGAAGATTATATCTAGCACCATACCTGGCACAAATAACCAAAAAATGTGGCATTAAAAAAAAGCAGCCTTAAGCCTTGTTTCCTTTAACAGACTTCATTTCTTTTAAGAAATGAATTCAGAATTTACATTTAAAACATCATTCCTTACACAAAATGATTTGGCTCTGATTATACAGCTCAATTACATAAAAAAAATGCCTTTACTCTTCTACTGTTAATATAACATTAAATTTACAGCCAATGATCTGCTGAAATGGCATTAAGATAAATGAATTTGATCTGTGGTATTAAATGAGCACACATCCTACATCAAAACACATTTGGTGGACAGTTGGTGTAAGAACAGCAGCAGAAACAAATGCAGCACCCAGTATGTGATAAGCTTTTGCTGCTTGATAGGATGTACAAATGGATGCAGATCTAAAGGATTGCTTTCCCTTACCCATCATCTTTTGATTTTCAGAAAAACAAAAGAATTGCTGTGACATCTTTCTGAATGATTTTGTCCCTGGATGCCTTTTCTATGACAGAAAGAAATGCCAATTCTCAGTGTGATGTAAGGCCACACTGCAGTCTACTACATATTACTTATACCTTGGTTTAAAGTGTACTGTTATTACACTAAGTGATGAGTAACATAAAAGAGGCTTGTAAAAGAACATTCAGAAAAGTGCACAAGCACAGCTGATACTATACTTTGTGGTAAATGGTTTTCCAGTTCTGGCTCTGTAAAATACGCTTTCCATTTCTCCTAAGAAACCCAAATCTCTGCTGAAGGACGACCTGGCCAGTGTGCCCACAGGCTGGCAGAAACCCATTGCACTTGCTCAGGCACAATCAAATTGACAAGAAGGAAATGGCGACCCTCAGGGCAACAAAAGTGTCTCATTTCAAAGGATGTGTTGATCCCTGAGACAGGAGATCTTCTAATTGGATCCTCTAATCTTCTAATTAAGCAATAGCGATTGCCATTGTGAGCATGTGAGCAGACTGTAATGAAAGAGCTCTGCTCTTGGGCCTATGGGCAGATGGATGACAGATGTGTTATTACAAAGCCTGTCTGCATTTACCTGTGTCCCTCCAGCCCAGAAGCAGTCCTGCGCCTTTGTGAAAATGTAATTAAAAATCTCATTGACCCAATCTTTTCCTGTCACTTAAAAGAGAGGTTTGTGTATAATCTTTTATCCCAACCTACCCACCCAAAGTATGCAGTGGTTTCTTATTGTAAATTTGGATTTGAATGGATTTCACATTGATATATTTCACTGAAATGGGAAGTCATGTGTAGTTGAAGAAAATGAGTGTGAGTATAAAGCAGTATGCCACTGTCTAAGTAGCCTAGTTTATATTTATTGCAGTCTGCAGCAATCTGTAGCTCCATTAAACAATTTACCATTATTCAACATAGGCCATAACATAAGGTAATAATTGTAGCAGGCAAGCAACATTAAATCTGGAGAACCTTTGGGTAGTCCTCATGGCACATCTGTCCAAATATACCATGTGATCTGAATGCAAATGAAAACAACAACAGGCTCCCAACAGGACAGCACATTAAGAACAAGGTTCCCCATCTCGCCTTTTCTTTGTTGTTCAGACAAATTGTGATAATTACTGATTACATTACAGCATGGCCCATTGTTGATGACAAACCCTGACCAGATTCAATTCAATTTCTACTCAGTTTCCTTCAATGAAATCTCTGGGGTTATTCTGAAAGGTTGCTGGTTAAACATATTAAAAATGTAATTACATCAGAAATAAAGAAACTTGATGAGGCCCTTTTTTTCTAAATACAAAACAAAATCTAAACCAGAATGCATCCTTATCTGATTTTCAAAACCACAACTGCTTTATCTGGCAATTTAGGCATGGTGACAGCAGGCTAGCGGTCACAACAGCATTATGGGAAGGAACCCATTACTGAGCTGTGCTGCATCTCACACTTTCAAAGGGTCAGAACCTATCTTTCATGTCTCAGTAATGCAATCCTGCAGAGACGGAGAGAAAAACAATGGAGCCATAACTGACTTAGCTTCCTAGTTGCCCTTTTCTCTGTTCAATGTCTGTTCATTTTCTCCTTTATACCAGCCAACCCTTTCTGCCTGGAACTCTATCATTACTGCCAGCCATGGTAACCCCCGAAAAGCCATATTTACAGTATGCAGGGGCAGACAGAACTGGGCCAGGGTAGGTGACAAGAGGCAGGACAGCAGGAAGAGGACAATCTATGCTAGATGAACAAACGTGGATTTTAGTTTGGTAGGTAAGTTTGTGTTCTTCATAAAGAGAATTTAAATGTACTGCCCGTTTCATCCTTTTGTTCTTTAACTTTTCTGTCTTTCAAATGATTGCTTACGTTGCTTTGTAGAGTAACTTGCATTAGTTTCAGTTTAATAATATGCAATTCAGAAAACACCACATTCAACACAAGGGACTGTTGTTGACCTGTTGTTAAGATGGAAGGAAGTGAGGTTTGTCAGAGTTAATCCAGGATAAGTTGCCCTTTCATGATCATACAAACCTAGGCACAGGCAGGAGCTATTCCTAAGATACATTCTTCATTTCCCCAGAGTAGTGGTATCAGTAGTAATTTGTCCAACTTGGTTGACAAGAAGCCAGTTGTCCTCTTCAGCATTGAAAATTGGCCAATTGCCACAAAGAACAGCCATCTCTACAGGCTGGGTTTCAGTACATATTAAAGAGTTGCCCTCAAACTCTTGCTTCCTTTTTTTTATCAGCACAGCAGAGTATATGGCTCAGAATACCATAAGAAGAATGAGATTAATAAAATGTCAGCAGGTGCTTTACAAGAAGACACTGCTATCATGGGTCATGAATACTCATGTGGAGCTTTTACGGAAAGTTGGGCTGCTTTTAGGCTTGGATTGGTCTAGTCACTATAGTTGGCCTAGCTCACAGTAAGGAAGCCAGTTCCTGATAGTGCAAATGAAAACCTTTGACTTTCTGAGTGGGTGGAAGCCTGAACAGGTGCCTCTGATACATCAAAAGCGCTCACCATGACTGAGCATGGGCTACAGAGCAAAAAGTTCCCCCCTTCCCAGCATGAACTTTTTGGCCAGTTATAGTTATTGTGACAGCAAAGAGGAGTCTATAGGTGTTTTTCGCACTTAAATGACTTTGATCTATTGTGAGACACTTCATTGATGGTAAGGAACATTTAATTTCCAGATGAAATAGAAGATAAGAAATCGTGACTCTTTATAGCTTACAGGTTTCAAAAAAAAAAAAAAAAAGAAGAGATAAAGACATATAGTATGAGGTAGAGTGGGAGAGAGAAAGCAGTAATAAGGAAGGCCGTGAACAGCTCCTGCCCCAGTGCATGAAAGCCTGCTAAAGATACAGACTAAAGGTCATGAGATGGAGATTACATTTCTGAACATATGGATAGAGCAATGTCTACTGGGAAATCAGCTTAGTCTCAGAACCAGGCTTATTCTCCATCTCCAAATACAACACTCCATCCACACCGGGCCTCAACATTCTGCTGACCAGCCAGTAATGGTGAAGCAGAAAGTAGTAAAGGAGGCTTGTGTGAGGTCGTCCCAGTCCACCCTCCCAGACTAATTAGTGCAGCATATGTGCATCGCCTTTGAGAGGCCTTCAGGCAGTCCTACCTATGCCACCTAAATGCCACTCACATAACAACTCATCAAGAAAAAGCACTTCTGACAGCCACATATAAGCAGCTATGTTCATGAAAGGAGACTAGAAAAAACAGTGCAAGAAAAATAAGTTTGGCCGGCTTGAAAAAGTATTGAAGTTTTGAAGCTATGGAAGAAGCCCCCTATTGATTGATGAAATCCCAGTCTGTAATGGCATCTGCATGTGATAATTCGAGGATATTAAAGGCGCAAACTCTTCCGCTTCACCTGATGCCGTCCAGCTGAGAGCAAAGTGGTCATTATCCCACTGCATTCTGCTATGGCGCTACCTGTGGTTCAGAGACTGGTCAATTATCTGCTCCACACACACCGAGCCTGACAGGCATGTTGGCAGGTGTGTCCTTTCCATCATGTTCGCCTCTTAGATAGAGGATTAGACTGGGCATTGACATGCAAGTCCGCTTTGGTAACATTAGTGTCCTGCTCTCTCTCAGCCAGTGGACAGTGAAGAACAAATGGTAGTCTTGGACCATGTTCTTGGCCTATGATAATATATAAACCTTAAAGGGTGAGGGAACGCCTTTAAAAATGTAATTTATTTATTTATTTAGCAATTTTCTAAATTGCATTAGAAAGGCAACTGGTGGATGTAATTTATATTTTTCTCTGTTTACCAGCCTTACAACCTGAATTATATACATTACAACTGTCCCAGTTACTCTTTTCTTTTTCACCCTCATACAGTAGGCAGCTTGATATCCTTTTCATTTGTAGTAAAGATTATTTAGTGCATTGAAATGTTTGCCAGTGGAAATGGTGAAAATGACAATTGTTGCTAATTATCTACACATATATTGTCATGTGACATAATTTTCATCTCTCCTTTTTAGCAAAATGACTGGGAAACCATAGTAGCAGCCTATAGGACAGCTGGTCAACATCTGACGAGGATCTATCACATTTTCCCCATCTTTGCATGTTCACTGTGAAGATAATACTGACAAGAATCAGGCCAATATTAATCATTGCTATATAGACTCTCTCCATTATGTTGTTCTCGCCTTTATAAACTAATTATGGAAAAGTTGGGGAACCCAAACAAAAAAAAAACATTTAGATTTGACCATTTTTAATGTTGATGGATAGATATTATCAGAAAATTCTGAAACATTAAAAAAACCTTTTCATTTTCGCAAAAAGGTTCAAAACTGCTGCATTACAGGCATAAAGTCATTATTAGTATTATGAACACTATTATGCCCCTGTTGATATATGGCCACTGTGTGCTCCATGTTTGAAAGGCAGTCATATCAGTTACGGTCTTAGCTTTTTTATATATATATATATATATATATATATATATGAATTGTTGGGAT
>JAOUWY010000035.1:16052990-16082020 GCA_025728095.1 Prietella phreatophila
TATATAAAAATGTTAAAAATCTTAATGAAACGAGTCTGGTATTACTACTGAAATATAAAGCCTGCTAGTTATGCAAATGAAACTCTCGGTATCATTTGGTATCATGAGGTATGGCATCTGCAGTGTGGTCTTGCTTCACCTTCTCAGCAGAAATAAATAATCAATAATATAAAAATAATCCATTTGGAGAGCATCTAAATTCATGGGAAATGATGCAGGCAGATTAGGGGAGTGTGACAGGAACAGTGTGTGGACTCGCAAGGCTTAGAGACTCATGCAGCCTAAGACGGAAATACCTGGTTAGTGCTCTGGTTAGATGACCAAACCTGTAGGTGAGTGACAGTCAAGCGCAAAAAGACCAGGACAAAGATGAGAGATGATGACAAGCACAGCACAGGCAGGAGAAACAGATGGAGCAGACAGATACTGACAGATGGACAAGGTGGACAGTCACACAACATGGCATTTTCGTCATTTCAGTGCCGCGCTTGTCTCCAGCTGCCTGCAGAGGCAGGGGGCACTAAGCGGTGCTCGGAGCTCAGCTGGCATGCAGTACCAGGCATGCTGGGCTAGCAGAAGAAGGAGGGAGAGGTACCAACCGTGAGCAGCGGGTTCGGTGCTGGGCGCAGCGTCTGAGCACACGAAGAGAGGTGTGACAGGCGGTGGTGGGAGGAAGGGAACAGGAGAACGGCATGCAAAAAAGAAGAAATCGGAGAGGGGGGGACAGAAAACAAACGGAAAACAATAAGCAAAAGACATTTACACACAACTAAGACCTTGCAATAAGCCCAAGAGAAAAACAAAAACAAAGAAAGCACACAGGTTATCCAACAGGAATACAAATATAACATCATACATCAAAGTAAATAGAGAATCACCATCCAACAGGCAGCACAGTCAGAACACACTTGTTTGTTTCTAGGAAAATGGGGCAGCACTTTTTTATAGACTTGCAACTGAAAAACTGATGAAGGTATATGAACTGTAGACTGCTGATCATTTTCAGTGCAGCACAATTATTGCACACCTACAAAACTATCGATGCATGAAACAGCATTATACCAGTGTTTTTGAATGACTGATTCTGGTCAGAAGGTGTTGATTATTATTATTTTCTATTATTATTGATTATTATTATCATCAATAGGTTTGTACTAATGTGCTTGTTTTAATATGTTATTGAAGGCTATTGAGACATTGAATTCACATGGTTTTGTTATGGTGGATGCTTCATATAAGCACAAATTATAAACTGGTACCAAAAAATTATTTTTATATATATATATATATATATTTATATATATATATATAAAGAATGTATCATTATTAAAACGGTGAAGCACTTAACATTTAGGCTGACTCCAGTGTCAGCTTTTTGTTTGTAACAGTAAAGCTGTGACTAAGTTTTCCACCATCAAGTCTAATAATGGATAACTTTTTTTAAGGTTTCTGTAAGTTACTGTATGTAATAACAAGAGCTTGTTTCGTGAACTTTCCACAGACTTAAATGTAACTATAGTAAGATTAAAATTACAACATGTCATTACATGATTGATTTTTTTTTTGGTACAGTTGGTAAATTACTGTTGTATAAGAGGAACATCAGGGTAGTTCAGGGTAGTACCAGTAACTTAGTCTAGGCTGCAGTAAAACTAACACAATATTAGAGGAGATTTGACATTAGTAAATGTTTATAATTTTTACATTTACGGTATTTGGCAGACATCCTTATCCAGAGCAACTTACATTTATCTCATTCATACATCTGAGCAGTTGAAGGTTAAGGGCCTTGCCCAAGAGCCTAACAGCGGCAGCTTGGTATTGAACTCACAACCTAACGATCAGTAGCCCAACATCTTAACCACTGCCCTAATTTTGATGTCCCAAAAGTAGCCAAACACAGGGGAAATTAACGCGTCTTAGCAAAATGTCTTCCAAAATTTTGTTCCAGAAATTATATTTATTTTTCAGATAGCCTTTAAGAATCCATCCATATATCCATTTTCTACCGTTTACAGGGTGCCAATCCATTGCAGGGCACAATCACATACACACTCATTCATACACTACGGACAGTGTAGACACACCAATTAGCCTACCATGCATGTCTTTGGTCTGGGGAAGGAAACTGGAGTACCCGGAGGAAACCCCCGCAGCATGGGCAGAACATGCAAACTCTGCACACTCCGGCGGGAATCGAACTCGAACCCTGGAGATGTGAGGCGAATGCGCTAACCACTAAGCTTTTAGTTAATGCTCATTAATGCTTTTGTGCGCCTGTCTTTACGAATGCTTTTGACAAAAGAAGAACATATAGAAATCATTCTCATGGCTGGATCAGGAAGCTGTCACAAGGTAACACATGGCAAATGCATCATACCCGACAATGTTGCCAATCTTATTAACAAATTCAAAAAGTGCTGGCATACATACAGTAGTCTGCTATTTATGGAGTTTTGGGACACCCTGTACTACAATATACCTTGCACTGTAGATGTGAATCGTTGACTGATTTGTTGATATGCAGAATTTACTAAGGACTTTAGCAATCCTGTTGTGGCTGATTGCTGATACATTCATAAATACACAAACACTATAGTATGTGATATTAATGGTCTATGATGTAAATCTGTGGTTTGTAGACTTATGCCAGTCCCTTTTTATTGACAGACAGGATAAAGGGTGGCTACAGTCAGTAAAAGTGATGTGTATAATAGAGGAACCTGATTAAATACTCCAAATATCACATACTTTTAAATGCAATCGAACATGCTGCTAACAAGTTTTAACCAAACAGTTGTGTGAATGAGTCATTAATGAGCAACTCTTACATGCTGTCTAAGGCCAGAGACGTTTTGCATGTTAGTTATTTTGAGAGGATTTTCATTAGTTTTATACTTTAATAGTGCAACTCTCACCTTTACCTTACATTGGAGCCTTGTTTTTCCCCCTGCCATGTATTAATGATCTACTCTGAAATGTAGAGGCATGTGTGAAGAGCTATAGACCTCGTTGCAGTGCATTACCTTAGGGCACAGAACACTTCAAACACACCAGGAAAGCTTCTCTGCATTGCAGAAGTGCTTGTTATGGGGTGGAAAAAACATTAGGGATGTCAGTCATCTGAACATCAGACACTTTGGCCTTGAAGCATAACTCTCGCTCTCCATTAAGGTTAAGCCAAATGCGTTGATGGATGCAGGGTCAGTTTACCTCTTTGCTCTGTGTTTACTAGAGCTGGTCAAAGTAAGGAGGAGTGGCGGAGGATTCGCACTCGGAGCACAGCACACCGGGGGAGATGAGAGTGGTGCACTCTCTGCATGCTGAGATGAGATGAAGCAAACCTGTGGCAGGTGTGGCTTTCAGGAAGTTAACTGCTCTCCAATCAAAGCAGCAGGCTACATCTATCCCCCCTGCTGAAAAAACTTTATAAACCATCACAGATATTCTAAAGGTTTCCACTACAAATGCCATTACAAACCATCAGTTAATTAGTAAAAGCATTACCATCACCATTAATGGTCTTTAACGGTATCCATTAGATGTACTGAAACATGCCACCAATAGAAGGCAATAAATTACCACTAGAGTCCCACAAGGACCATTACAGTTTCCATTAAAACCATTACAAATTCTATAAGGGTCTCTAATGGTTTAAAAATAATAATTTAACAGGGCCATTTAGGGATGCAGCGGATGCTTTTGAATGTGAAACAGTATAGTATACTACCTCTTCTAATTCTGTCAGCGTTCATAAAAATTCTATGGAAAGTCTTCACATGAAGCTAAGAGCTACTGAGGTTGAGAGCACCTCTGCCATGTCCGAAAGCAGAGTGGTTATCAAAGACGAACAGCTGGAGCCTTTGAACGCATACTTGGTTCACTCCAGGCGAGCAGTTCAAGCTCAGCATCTTGAGATAAAACATGTGCCTATGAATGGGGGTGGTGATCAAAGTAACGAATAATATCTTTAGGTTATTATTTGACATTGAGATGAATGAGAACGATTCCCACCCTCTTATGCATGCTGAGATTTCCATCAAAAAGATGGTTTTGAGAAGACATACCCAGGACTGATGGTTAAAGTGGAGAAGCCGGAGGGAGGGTGTGATTATTCACCACTCCTGTGGGACAGGAGCGATACAGGAGCTTCTCCAAAATAAGTACAGCAATCCACTGCTTGTCCGCCAACCCTCAATCATTGGAGGGTTCCCTGAGAGCCTGCTAACCCTGTTACAGTTGAAGGCTGCAGGGCAGGAGCATATCAATGCGTCACCCAAACAGCAACGGCTATCCTGCCTCGACACAGCCCTTTGTCTCAGCTTGGATCACCTGAGGCGCTGTCCTTGCTGACATCAGCAGCTGATATCAGCAGACATGACAGCGGACGCATAGCACCATGGCTAATTGCAACAACGTATTTCCACCAGAGACCGCAACAGAACATGCGCCTGCAGCACAGGAGAAGGACACATGCTGAAACTCATCAAAATTCAGCACTATGGGCATGAAATTATTATTATTATTATTATTATTATTATTATTATTACTTATTGTATAGCCATGAAGATGTGTATCCAAAATCTAATTGAGTGATGATTGCATTAGAATGGAAGATTATGTGCAACTCTGGCCAATTTTAGCTATAAAACTTGGGAAGTCGTAATTACCATGTCAGGTGCGTTCAAGTCACTTTAGTTGGAGCAAGAGATCACATACATTCTTTTAAGTAACCACAAATAATTGTAAACTTTAGGAAAATGAAGAACAAACAAGGTGCATCAGGTGTATTTAGCATTTTTAAGTTTTGAATCAGTTTATGAAGCTACATATTATATCATAATTGTAAAGTACTATCGTATTTTCTGCAGACAATAAGCTTTCAACAAATTTACCGTCAACTACAGTCGTTGCATCCATGTTTTCTTACTGACACGCCCCCAACTCGGAAACTCTGGTCTTAAAGAAAATCCAGTTTCCCCCTTATATTTACTACTTTGTGGTGGTATTTATGTGTATCCAACTCATAAATACAATCTTTCTGACATGACTTGAATGCACCATATCTCCTCTTTTGAAAATACTTAGGTGCCATTTAGAAGAAGGGGGCAGGGCTAACTTCTGAGCCAAAAATTTTTATAATTTCAGTAGAAACCAAAAATGAAGAAACTCTGTACTGCATATCTATTGCATTTCAACAGCGGATTGGTTTTTCCAAAGTATCTTCACAATAACATATGATTACAGGTCTAGTTAGCTTTAAAAAAAAATTGCCTTCAAACTTTCATTTAAAAATTACATTCTTAAGTTGGCTCAGCAGAGCAGGCCAAGTTAGTGTGGGGAAAATGCAAACGTCTATGACCACCACAATATATTTAAGAAAAAATGTGAACTAAGGCTATAATTTTGCAGCTCTCTTGAAAATTGTAGCAGCCACCAAATGAGAGTAGGGAAATGAACAAGGGGAAAACAAGCATGGAGCACTCAAGTTATTACAGTCTTCAACTTTATACCAAGTTCGTGGAAGCTGAAAGTGTGCAGAAGTGAAAAGAATTCAAACAACAAAAAGCCACCTATGTGGTCAAAATTGAGAATAGGAGGAAACTGTAAGAACAGGGGAAAAAAAACCATCCAACAAAAGTGTGAGTCAATACCCTCAAGTTTCAAAGCAGGTTGAGGAATCTGTCTTTGAAGTGGTAGAGTAGGAGAATTTTGTCAAAAGAATGGTAAAAACAGCCAGAACCCGAACTGCAGTATAACTTAGAAAAGCCTGCTATAGAGTTAGAAAAGCCTGTTGCTGCCTAACACTAAGACTGATTAGAAAATTAGGATTAGGAGCTGAATAATGAATAATAATGAGATGTTACTAAATTTACTAGGAGACTCATTGTGACTAAAATAACACTGTATTTATAATTAGCATCAACCTCTAACCCTAACCAATGTCCCAGAAATTCTAATTTCACTTTCTGAAATAATGAATGATGGGAAACATCACGAAAACCTGGTGAACACAAACCTCATATGGACAGACTATGTAAGTCCTGATATAAAGAGAACACCTGTCGGCCAATCAGGAATAAGCATTTCTCATAGCCATGGTATAATATAGCTTATACAATAAAGCTACTTGTATACTTTTAGGTGTGACATTCTCTGGAAAATTTGTAACTGTATGCACAGTAATCACTGCTAGCAAATGTGGCTAAATGATGGTTTGGTCAAACGCTGATGTGCAGATGGGGAAATCAGGCTGAGCCTCTCGGTTAAGCATGTGTGTGTGTGTGTGTGTGTGTCTATGTGTGTTTACTCAGCCCGTGATGCCTGGCAGATTCACACTTGGGGTGCTGATTACCAGCAGGCCGCCTTTATGATCCCCATCTCTGCTTGGCCATCATAGTTTGCAATCATGGTTCCCATAACAATAGAGCTCTATATAAAAAAGACTTATTGGAAGCATTTCTGTGTTTGCATGAGTGCAATAAATGCTAAGTGCAATAAATTCCAGAGGATGGTCTTCTCTGTGTGCTGTGTATCATGGCACTGCAGTCGTTGTTTTCCCGCTGGTAATGCAATTGACCTTTAGTGAATTAGCCTTTTCTTTGCCAACGAGCTATTCTTCTCTGTCCGTGCTGTACTCCGCAGCAGAAATCAAACAGAGAGAGAGAAATGGACTTCTATTTGCAAGTGCTTGTACAGGGCAATTCATCTGTTCAACTTCAAAATCAGTTTACCAGATGGTGTTTATGCCATTTAAGTCCTCCTCCACCCAATTTGTTTTGTTGAAGGGTTAGGTTGAAATGAATTGTTTGCCAACTGTGCTTTTGGCTTTTCATCAATTAAAACAACAACGATAATAATAATAATAATTAAAAAAAAACAAAAACGTGGCATTTAATTCAGCTGCCTTTTTATTAATGAGGGAGAGCACTTCTTTAATGACATTTCTGTTGTGCATTTTGGTGTAACCATTCTTTCGGTCGCTATTGTTTTCTTCAACAAACTCTAGTCATCCGGAAAATTGCTTTTTCTAGGAGTAGGTTTAGGAATACACTTGTCATTTTTCCTGACAGCACAATTGCCAAGGTCATCAGTCAGCCACTGTACTTGTGTCTGTGAGATGAACAAGGGAAGAATGAGCACCTCTGTGTCTGGGTGTGTCCCCCCTTCTCATAGTTGCTCTGAACTAGAAAATTAGGCACGATAATAGTAATAAAAAATTAGATGGGGGGAGGGGAACACAAAAGGGCTATAATAAACGAATGTGTATTCTGGGATCAAATTTGTAAAGGCTTTTTCAAATTAAAAAAGAAAGAAAGAACTCACGGAAAATCAATAAACATCCATTTCTGAGCTGTGTTTAGCAGGGGAAAAATTGGCAATATAAATAGCAATGAATGACACTGGCCCCGTTACGTATGGCGCCCAGCAAAGCCTCTCCATGTAGCCATTTATTTTTCGGTCTAAATGGCAATTTAGTCATCTCTAAATGTCACCTCCTGAAGCTGCAGAGCACTTTAGCCTTCTGTTAGGGCTTTAATAGATTTTTTAAAAGTGCAGTATAGCCCATTCCATTCCTCTCATAGCCAGTTTATCAAAAATGTATTAAATCTCAAAGTGGCCTCTACCTCGATGGACTGATAAATTCATTTGGTGTTCCTGATCTATACGCATCCCCTGAACGGATAAAAGAAATCAGAGCTTTATGGTGCGGCATCGGCCGGCTCACAGTGGTGAAATACATAGGTATAATAGAATGCATTCAGAGGTAAAAGCATGAATCAGGCCTCATATGGAAGACTTACAGGTATGTGCTGTTAGCACTGTGGAAACCCAAGCTTATATAATGAGATCTGTCATTTCATACAAAATAATGTGACTCAACATTGAATATTATATCACAGCACTGCTGAGTTCTTGATTCTGATTGGTCGAAAGGTGTTGGTTAAGTAAGGTTACACGATTTTAACGAAGACAAAGAATGCGAAGCCAGGTGCAATAAAATAGTGTAATGCATACCCAACCATAGATTATTCCACTTACACAACGGTCACTTGCCAGAATTAACAAATTAAAACTGTCATTAATCTTGGCACCGCAAAATTTGACTGAAAAGATAAAAACGGTTAATTTTCGTTAGTTATTTTATATATGGGTCATTTGATCTAGAATTCTGCCTGCTCTAAGTCATACACAGAGATAAAGTAGTGCTACAAGATTATATTTATTTGAATTAATTATAATAAATAGTTATAAGAGAGAGAGAGAGAGATTGTGTGTATGTGAATTACCTGCGTCTGTGCCATGTCTCTAATAATAATGAAGCTTTGAGTTTAACTACTGTAAGCAACTGTATGTTACTATGGTTACAGTGGTTTACAGCCAGCGCATTAATTTAGAACGGTGATTGAACTGACCGGAACTACCTGTGGCACATACGCTTTTAACGCACACCTTCCGGCCAGTCAGAATCGAGTATTAGTACAGGCCATGGTATAATTTTTCTAGAACAGCTCGGCTTTGAAAGTAGTGCAAAGTATTTTAATCTACTCATTCTAATACGCTAATACGCGATCATTTCTACAGTAAATATTTACACAGAAACATTTATGCCAGATGCTCAACATATCTCAACAAGACTAATCACCGCCAGATAAAAAAATAATAATAATAATTTTAACAAAAAATGATAAATGATAGGGTGAAGGTTTGTGTGAGGAGGCATTTACATACATTTTTATGGAAGGTCACTCCAGTGTCAGCGTGTTGCAACAGTCACAAAGGATTTTTTTTTTTTTGTCTTATTAGAGACAAAAAGAGAGGCTGGTGAAGGAATGACCTTGTTTATAGCTGCTATAAAACAATTACAGGAACTAACTAGTGTCATAGATGTTCTACAATATTCAATGCACAGTTAAAATGCATGATTCAAAATTGTGATCGTTGGCAAGTTCCTGTGATGTAAGAGGAATCAATCACTTCCAGATGTGGTGCTATAGAAAAATGATCGGCTTCAGGCTGTTAATGATAACACGTTCCACCACCTCATCATCCATTACATGTTATTTTCCTATAACAGCATGCCGGCATGTATTTTATTCCTTACATACTCTATGTAAAATTTGGCATAATTTATCTAGGTGATGTCTTAAACAGGTAGACTGTTTGGTGCTGGTTGACGGTGGGTTTGGTAACGGCGAGGACAGGGTGTGTCAAATCAGCATGCGTCACTGGTGCTTTCATTAAGTGCAATCATGCAGCCTAATCAAGCCTGATTCATTTTATGCTTTTTACAGATTCACTCAAATCATCCGCACAAGTCAGCCCCGAATGTTTGATTGCACTTGTAGCTGAGGGCTGTTCTGCTTAGACTAAAAAGCACACACACACAAAAAAGTATGCATCTCATCTTCGCCGTACTGAGCTGTGTTCTGTGTAATATAAAGAAGTGCCCTGAGGAACACTGAAAATGGAGAGCAAAATGATCTAACTTGCTCGCTTCAAAACCATAATTGTTATAGGCAGCAAATCACATCAATGGCTATTTTAGAGTTTGGAGCCAGCAGCAACATTGAATTTGCTTTTATTATCAAAAGCGTTATTAGCTCGCTATATTCTTTGAGAACGAGAGCCAAGGACCAGCAAGGCTAATGATGGCAGCAGGGAGACCAAGGGACCGTTTGTATTACTCCACAAAGGGACACGATATAGAACCTCAGTCGGAGAATCGGTGGAGTTAGACTGAGTGATCGACAGAGCTCGGTTAATTGTGAAAGCTAGAACGAATAAAAGTGCATTATGTCCTATTTTTAGTTGGTGGCATTATCCTATTAGATTTTGGGTGCAGTGTATGCACAGTAATGCCGTTCGTTTGTCTTTTTTATGAGGACACTACAGCCTAATTTCTAATGAACGTAGGACACTTAGGTATTAAGAAAAACAGCAATAACAATATATTTGAAAAAACAACAACATTCTGTTAAATGTAAGTGATGCACTACAAGTAGATGAAGAAATACAGTACTTCATCTGCCAAGACATGTTTTTGGTGGCTGAAGTTTTTATTTATTTTTTTCACTTGAGCTACACATTCTGTGACAGCATCGAGTTATTCATTGATGTGACACAGACATGGTGATGTGGTTTAGGACATTCACAATAAGTGACTTTATATAATTTTATATATATATAAAAAATCATGAAAATGAAATTAATAGGATTTTGTGTCATCCGAATAAACTTCAGGGAGTGTTACTGTTTCCACCCTGAACTTGATAACAACACATCCCAAAGTGTGTTATTCTTTTTATAGCACAGATATGCTATGTACAGTGGTGCTTGAAAAGAGAATTTTCTATATAGCTGCATAAATGTATCTAAAACATCACCCGATTTTCATAAACACAGATAAGGAGAACCCAATTAAACAAATGAGACAAAAATATTATACTTGGTTATTTATTTGCTGAGGAAAATGATCCAATATTACATATGTGAGTGACAAAAGTATGTGAACCTTTGCTTTCAGTATCTGGTGTGACCTCCTTGTGCAGCAGTAACTGCAACTAAACGTGTCCGGTAACTGTTGATCAGTCCTGTATGCCGGTTTGGAGGAATTTTAGCCCGTTCGTCAGAACAGAAAAAGAATTCTGGGATGTTGGTGGGTTTTCCTTTCTCAAAACATAGTCTTTCTCATTGAAACCAAAAATTCTAGTCTCATGTATCCACAAAATATTTTTCCAATAGCATTATGGTTTGTCCATGTAATCTTTAGTAAACTGCAGAGGGACAGCAATGTTCTTTTTTGGAGAGCAGTGGCTTTCTCCTTGAAACCCTGCCATGTACACCATTGTTGTTCAGTGTTCTCCTGATGGTGGACTCAAACATTAACATTAGCCAATGTGAGAGAGTGCTTTAGTTGCTTAGAAGTAACTCTGTTTCCTTGGTGACCTCATGGACTATTACACGTCTTGCTCTTGGAGTGATCTTTGTTATAGGAGTGATCACTCCAGGGGAGGGTAACAATGGTCTTGAATTTCTTCCATTTGTACACAATCTGTCGGACTGTGGATTGGTGGAGTTCAAACTCTTTAGAAACGGTTTTGTAACCTTTTCCCACTTGATGAGCATCAACAACTGTTTTTCTGCGGTCCTCAGAAATCTAATTTGTTCGTGCCATGATACAGTTCCACAAACATGTGCTGTGAAGATCAGACTCTGATAGATCCCTGTTCTTTAAATAAAACAGGAGCTCACTCACACCTGACTGTCATCCCACTGACTGAAAACACCTGACTCTAATTTCACCTACAAATTAAACTGCTAATCCTAGAGGTTCACATAATTTTGCCACTCACAGACATGTAATATTGGATCATTTTCCTCAATAACTAAATAAAAATGTACAATATTTTTGTCTCATTTGTTTAATTGGGTTCTCTTTATCAACCTTTAGGACTTAATGTGAAAATCTATAGATGTTTTAGGTCATTTATGCAGATATATAGCAAATTCTAAAGGGTTATCAAACTTTCGAGCACCAAGGTACAGATTTATGTTTAGATTAAGTGGATCGTCTGCCATACAAGTCACTGTGAGTGAGTTGTTACTATAAAAAAGATCATATTTGAGCTGGTGTTTTAATATAAACCTATGACTTGCCTTGCAGCTGGTACTATTATCAGAGCTGCTGTTCTAAAAAAAAATATCAACACATTCAACAAATCAGAATTGAGAAGCTGTGGTAGTATAATAATAATAATAATATTAATAATAATAATATTATTATTATTATTAACAACAACAACAACAACAACAATAGGAAGTTTTTACATGATTATTAGCATAACAGTGTCAACTGAAGACTTGTGCCTGTATTTATTGAAAAGATGTTTTTTGAGACAGATTTACTTACATTAACCACATAGCTCCAGTGTAAATGTAATGAGTTTGATGAGTCCTAGGTGGAGGACTACACTTGGGTAATGGTGGTCATTTAAAAAATATTCTTTGAGGCTGCAAACCTTAAAAAAAACCCAAATAAATTATATTTGAGCATAAATATGACTGTCATTCTGCTTATCTATCAATGAGACATTATAACTAAATGGAATCATGTCTGAAAGAAAAGAGGAACATGAACCTGTTTGTGTGTAACCCTGGCCAGACATGGCTGTCATTGTAACCCCTCCGGAAACACAAAGGGGTTCTGTAATCCTGGCAGCAGACAGGACTGGATACAGCTCCAGATCCTGATAAGATTAGCCTGCTAAAGGAGCAAGCTGTGCTAAAATTTGAGAGAAACACGATGGGTCTTGGACCTGGTGCTGCAGCAGGGCCAGGACTGGTCTGGCCACAGATGGGAGCAGCAGCCACTCATTATCAGCAAGAGAATCTTATCAGAACTGACTAGCTACCGGCAGTCCTCTTTTTCTTCCCTTTTCTGTCTCTCTCTCACTCACTCACACACACACTCACTCACACAGGCTGGTAGGCGGGTCAGGCAGGCGGTTGGAGGTCATACTGTACCTTGGGTGATACCTTGGAGAGAGGTTGTGGTGTACATGGTGGTGGTGGCTGTAGTGGGTATAGGGGTGGTGGTGGGGGCATCTGGATGGGAAAACACAGCACACACACACACACACACACACGAACACACGCAAAAATGAAAACGGGGAAATAACAAAAATGAAACAAAAAAATCTAACTCAACACAATTATGGCATACACTGTCACTCAGCAAAGAATGCAACCAAATCTAAATCTGCATTTAAACATAGCATAAAGAAGCCAGTGTGGGTAATTATTAGCGCATTTGCAGTAATAAAAAAGAAAGAAAGAAAAAAGTGGCTCACATGATCCAAGTCAATATGGGCTAACTACACTAGCTTTCTATCTAAATGAGATGTATTATTATTAGCAAAATAATGCAGCCACAGTTAAAGTGGGACATCACATTGCATACCACTATATTTATCTACATGAAAATATTGTCAATGAAATTTCCATCATTTAAAAGTGTCATAAAAACCCCCTTATAAACAAGACTAATGTTTCTCTGCTCTTTATCCTCCATGTTTGTTTTTCTCACCTAACCTGTGACCTGATTGGTCCAGAAATAAAAACACTTGCACACTTACAAAGTTGATTTTTTTTTTTTACCCAATTTTCCTCCAATTTTGTCATTTGCCAATTCCCATCCACTAATTAGCTCTCCCCTATCACACAACAGCAACCAACCAGGAAGGGTGAAGACTAAGACGTGCTTCCTCTGAGACACGTGAAGCCAGCCACTGCCTCTTTTTGAACACGTTGCCTCACAGAGCATCTGAACACTTGGAAGAAAGCGCCATCTACCCTATTCCGCATACACAGGCTCTAATATGCCCATGATTGTCTAGTGCTGCTGAGATTGACAGGGGACAGATTAACATCCTCATGCTCTCATGGACTCCTGGCCATGGATGCCCATGGCATCATCACAATTCAAACTTGTGACCTCCTGAATGCTATTCTGTTGCGCCACTTGGGACCCAAAGTTTAATATTTTTTTCAACTTTGGAAATAGTAATAATAAATAATTAATAAATAAATAAATAAATAAATAAATAAATAAATAAATAAAATTCCTATGAGCATGAAAGCAGCCTAAGATGTCAAGCCAAGGAATGCAGGGACAATGAAAGAAATAATAATAGTAATAATAAAAAAGGATGAGACAAAATGTTCTGAATGGAAGACAACTGAGACATAAGAGTAAAAATTTAAAATGGGAGCCCATACAGCCAAACCATGATGCTGAGGTATCACTAACATGCTCACTTTGAAGGGGGTGGTGGTGGTTGTTGGGTGGGGTGTATGCTGGTATGACTTGGTACGACCGGGAGTGCCTGTTAACCCATGGTGCATAAGACTAACCAGGATTTTCCACCATGTGCGCTAATGAAATAAGCAAAATTCATTAGAGGCAGGTGACGAATTAGGTGTTAAATGTTTTCATTTACCATCTACAAAGTTTGGTGATCCCATTCCTGAACATTATTCTCTATTCTTGGTGCAATTATGCACCGGTTGAATCACTCAAAAACCAAGGCTCTTCAGTCTGTTGCTGGAAATGTTCCTTTGTGTATGAAGTAATCAGGACAGACAAACAGGTGACAGTTAATGAAATGAGCAAAATGAAATAATATATGGCTGGTTTTGGTTAGGGGAGGTTGTGTGTGGATCGTGTGCTCGCCGCTGAGATAACAGGCGTGAAAAGTGATGCGGGCGGTGCCACTGTTTGCCCGGCGCATCCAGACAGATACCACTGTGTTAACATCTGTGCTGAGGAAATTGGCCGGCTGTCTCCCCTCCCAGCTTTGTTGTCCATGCTCCATCAAAAGAGCTCGGCGGGAACCCGGGAACACTTCCCTTCGCTAATGATAAAATATCCAGGAGGAGGGAACACAGCCAGAGATGGCGAGAAACATGCAGAGAGAGAGTAAGTTTCCGAGCTACCGCCATCACACACATGGCACGCTGCAACAACTCGGAAAATGGCAGCCGTTACCTGTTTTTCAGTACACACCTCACACTGTGCTCGGTCTAGTCCCAAATGAGAAAATCAAAATGAAATGTAAAAAATAAAATAAATTTGTAAAGACGTGTCCAATGCTCTTGATGCAATAGCATCATGTATTTGCATTTTACATGTAAGCATTATGTGAGCATTAATCCACTTATCTAACGCTATGAATGGCAATTACCAATACATGGGGTGAGAGTTGTGTGATGGTTTTGTGGTACTTCTGGCTATTCTGAATAGCTTTTCTGAATCACAGGTTATTTGAGGTTAAATTGATTTCTGTCTCAAACTACAATGAGTCAATCAACCACCTGTAGGGCTACTTTAATTTGGTTTTACAAAAGAGCACAGCTTCTGAGGTAGACGAGTGATTGACACTCGACACATGCCTCTAAAGTAATTAATCTTTGCGGTTATTAAAAAAAAAAAGCCTGCATAATATACTCCAATTCATACTTTATGTTCACCTTTATTTAGAAAGCACATTCAGCTTGTTGTCTCAGTGATCAAAAACAATGTAAACCTGTGTAAAATTCATATTTTCATATGGAGATATGCATTGGTGTTTTTTTCTGTGAAACATTACTGCTGTCATTCAGGATTTCCCTCAGTGACAATGATCTCATGTACTTTGCTACTGAAAATCCGTCCAATATTATTGTTTTCCTGTCTAGTCTATTTATTCTTTTATTTTATTACAATAGATATCATATCATAGGTTTGATCTGTCCGTATAGCTGTTTACGGAATCAACATTTAAAACGGATATTTTCTACAGTAAAAGGAAATACATGATCCTCACCTCACTGTTCGTGTTAATCAACAGGAATAAATAAGCCCTGATTGGCAGGGCCACAAAACCAGTTGGATTTTGACAATAGTGAGCTATCATATGAGCAGCAGGTATATTTCAATTAGAGATTGATTATCGTGCCTTCAGTTGAATAAATTGTGTTCTAGTTCAGATCTGTTCTTAGAAAATTAATTATTAAAACATTCTCAGGGCTACTCTGTCCAGGGTGTACCCCGCCTTGTGCCCTATGCTCCCTGGGATAGGCTCCAGGTTCCCCGCGACCCTGAAAAGGATTCGCAGTATAGAAGATGAATGGATGGATGGATTCTCAGGGCTGAAATAGTTAGGGCTGACTGCTATATTCTCTTTGCCAGAAAAAAAAAAACAATAATGCTGTTTGTCTTTCTTAATTATGACATATAAGAAAGCAAAAATTAACATTATGGAGCTAGTAGTTCCATTTAACTTAGTTTAAAAAGCTAACTATTTTGTATAAATATCCATGCTTTAATAGTTCAACCGACATGCTAACAGTTATTGTGTTCTTTTGTTTGACTATCCTCAATCCATCCATCCATTTTCTGTACTGCTTATCCAACACAGGGACGTGTGGCGCCTGGAGCCTATCCCTAGGAACTTGGGGCACAATGCGGGTGACACCCTGGACAGGGGTACAGCCCATCACACACACATTTACACAGAGAATTTGGAAATGCCAACCAGCCTACAATGTACGATTAGGCTGATCCTGGAGTAGGATTAGACAGTAGTATCTAAAATTGAAACAAATTGAATAACTTAAGAACAAAGCTAGATCTAAAGCACATTATTACATTTACCGTACAAGCAGCAAGCCACACCTCACCTATTTTCATTGGCAGCCATGCTTAACCAATAACAAGCATTCCTGTCACTGTGAAAGGTTTAGGAAAGTAAAAAAGTAAAAATATCCTGACTGACAGACACATGGGGAGCTGGCTGAATGTGTAGAGTATGTTATGTTATGAGCTTAAGACCAATCTCATCCTCAGTGGTGGGCCAACTTAATTGGCTCTACCCTGTTACGAACTGTGAATGCCTAGCAGATGTTTGGGATTAATGGTGTCAGCAGCTCATTAAACATGTGCCAGTCCAAAAAAAAGGAAATAAAAGTAGATCTACTCCATGCTCCTTATTGGGGTCTTCTATGTAAATATTTAGCCATGTCTCTTTTAAGAAAATACACTAATGCTGGAGTGAATCAATAAGTTTAGTGCTTCTTGCCTTTTAAACAGCAGGCACACTCCTGCCATGCCACGCTTGTGTGGGTTTATCATAGCGCATTATGAATCATCTCAGCAGTCTGAGATGCGAGGTGTGTGGAGCAGGCTCATTAAACCTGGGCCACGGCAAAACACTGGCAGTTAAGCCAATTCCCCAGACATGAACACGCAGGAAGGAGAGCTCATCATACGCCATTTTAGAGTCCCTCCCTCGATCCCAGCTCTCTCTGCCTTCCCAGAGGACCACTTGCTAAAAGGGTGCATCTTCTACCTGCGATTTGGCATGCATAAACAGCGAGGAAGCAGAGAGGCAAGGGGCACCATCAGTGCTGCGAGAGATCATGGTGCTATTTTCTGGTGCATGGGGGATACTGAATTGTCATTCAGGAACATTATGTAAAAACAGGAAGTGCATACGCAAATAAAAGAGTGATCAACACCTCTGGGCTGTTGATTTGCCCAACAACCACCTTCTATCTTGGGCTTTGTTTGTTTGTTCAAGGAGGGATTTTGTTTGCGCGTAAAGGGCGGAACCTAATCCCAGCAAATATTGCAATGGTTCCGATGCTCTGGGGGTATAAACACAGAGCTACCTCTGCATCTCCTCCTCTGTCTGTCATGTGCCTCAGAAAAAAGAAAGAAAAAATACAACCTATTTGGATCTGTGTGCTTTCCAGTGGCAGAGACAGATAGAGGCATATGCAGACAAATTCATCCCATCTGTTTTTGGCAAAGTAGACAAAACGTTCCATCAATAAGTGCCAGACATAGCATGCTTTACTCAGTATAGGGAGTAAATTCAATTAGCTCTGTGCATTCTTCTAGACTTTTTTGGGATTGATGGGTGAGACAGATGTTGAGTGAATGGCATAAAATAACAATGAGTACAGTCAAATCCTGCATCGACAAGAATCCTGTGGTGATTGACTCCAATTAACGCCTAATGAAGGAAGGGCTGGGGGAGTCCGCCCCCATTAACGATCCCAGCAAATAGAGTGAGATGAATGCGCTACAGAGAGACTCATCTGGCTAGGAGATGTGGAGATAGTGAGGTGAGGGAGGGTAGGAACAAGCCAATGGTTGCCTCACAAATAAACCCAGCACCCGCCCAACCTGCTTGCTGCACACTATGACACAAGACTGATGAGTCCCCTCTGGCCTATTAAGCGATGACTTTATGACAAGGCTAATGATGAAAAAAGAAGTGCATGCAGCACCCTGGCCAATTTCGTGACAATCAAGCGCGAGTGTACACGTTAATGAGAGTATTTACAGGTAGGTTGCATCAGTGGGTCGGCTGGAAGCAGTCGAGTGAGTCTGGCCGTGTAGTCATCATTCTGTTCATGTTTTTTGCAAACAGATATCTAGTTTGGGCTCTGCTAACGGGATGGCGTGTTTACTGGAGGATAACAATTGACATGAGAATCCAGCATGGTGCAGATGTCTGCTTCCTCCTCTCCAACGAGGGCTTATCACACCCAGAGTGGATGTTTCAACACTCATTGAAAGGATCCTCAATTGTACGCAGAACAGAAGACACGGTTACACGTGTTATCCATCATAATGAATCCAATTCAGGAGCACAGGAAATCACTTGAACTCCTGATAATGTCAAGCAGCCTTGGTTAGCAGCTACCAATCCACCGGTTCATTGTTACTAAGGTTCAGTTCCATTGACATGCATGTAATTTGCCATGCATTGCCATTTCTGACACTTCCGGGAGCGTTTTTACATTACCGAGTCTGATACTTGCACATTTGCATTTCCAGCTGGGTGATTTCTTGAGAGGCAAACTACCGAAGCCATGTTTGACAGCAGCCGAGATGTATCGTCGAAATCTGACTTTTAAATGCGAGTGTCACGACTGCAACAAATTGCGAGGGAAATATCGGAGGCTCAAATGTAATGAAAGTGAGCGGGGCTGTAAGAATGGAGGGAGAGTGTCGAGCGGGGGGAATTTACAGCTTCATTATAATGACACAGTGATGGGATTTGGCCCGCAATTGCAGGACTGCAGATCTTATGGGGTTTCTTTTTTTTTTTCCCCAAGAACAGATTTTGACGATTGCTCAACTGAGCATGGCTGTTTGGGAGCTATATGTACTTCTGGGAGAAGTGTCCTCGCCTGCTTCGAATTAGATTTTGAGTACGTGGGACAATTAGCTCTCTCAAGTAGCCTGTAGCTTGTTGCAAAACGAGGCGCGTTATCAATCACGGCTTTTTGTTTCCGTCATGAGAGATGATCAGCACTGTCTTTGTGGCAGGGGAAATGCGGCTTGTGCTGTGACGAATATCTTATGTGCCCTGGCATTTACGGAGACATACTGTATGGAGCTCTTTGCTGGAAACAGCCTGAGCCAGGACTGTATTATAAGCTGTAATCCACAACAACACTGCAAAACCCATTGTCTCTGGAGTTAGGTTGCGTCTCATGCGTGTGCAGTGATCGATTGCTCGCGGGTGGCAGCACAATGACAGAGGAAAGCACTCTAAGCACTAGCGGAAGTGTTACGGAGAGGGAACGACAGCTAGGGTGACAAGCGGAGGAGGAGGGTGCAATAAAAAGGGGCTGGCGCTATGGAGGAGAAAGCTAGTCTCTATTAGGTTAACGGTGTGCCGTAAACTGGTTATAGTCCTGTATGCTGCCTCTCATTCCCCTGCAAGGCCCTTTCAGTTCTGGGGCTGTGGAAATGTGTCTCAGGGAATGTAGTTTTTCCGCCCATAACCTCTTTAGTGCCAGCCCCCTCTGTGCATTCTTCATCACTTAGCTTCCAATAGCTGTATTAGAGAGACATGGCTGCTGCAGTACATCTGTTCTGGCTATGTGTAGGAAAAGGCCTCAAATCCTGCAAAGAACTGATGGCTCGATCCATTCGATTAATCTCTTTCAACAATAAGTCATTCATAAATTAGTACTAAGGTTACAAAGCCCTTCCAATTATAAGTGTGTGAAGTTATTCTTGGTGTTGTTCACTGCAGCGGCACCAAGAGAATGAGAGAGTGAGAGAGAGAGGAGAATGTGAGAGATGACACTCGCTTCTCGCTTCACATTTCCAGCTTACACGCACGGTTCTAATGGAATACTTAACGCATTTACTTTTCCAGAAGAAAACCTTGAAAAGTGTATTAAAACCCTATCGTGATGGGTTTTTATAAGATCATGCATCGAAGCTTCAACAATTACTGTTCTGGTATGCTATTTAATGCATGCGCTGGATGTGTGAAAATGTGCCACAAGCTTGACAACTTGCTAAACAGCATTTTGTCACACTCCATCTCTCTCTCTCCCTTCACATTACAAAAGCCTCTAATTGCGCCATTCTTGAACACAATTTCGGACTGTTTCAGACACTCGAGGTGACTTTTCAGACCACGCCAGTGGAGCTTAGAAAGTGACAGGACCGCTGTTTGTAATAAGCAGATGTCATCCCGTTAAAAACGTAAGAGAATTATAATTATAAGACTATGAAGCGTGCAGATGTCATTGGTGCCTGTCTTTATGAGCACATGTGAGGCGCTTGTAAAATACTGGAGGGTGTCAGAGCGCTCTGTTAACACACTGTGTTCAGGTGGGAGGCTGTGCGGGGTTGTCAGAGCAACATGACGCAAGATTAAGCGCTGACAGCCTGGTCCCAGCTTCCAGGCTCCACACTCCATTTGCAATTCTAATACTAGGACAAGATATGCTGCTGAATTACAGTAGACATTTAAAAAGTGGCGGCAGACATCAAAGCCATCAAGCGGCCAGACGGAGCTCCGTAGGCCCACGCTGCTTTTAATAAGTCTGTTGATCTCACCTCAGTCTGGGTGAGAGGTGCACATGGTGTGTGTAACTCCCCCTGTCCTCTTCTACAGGCTGGGCGCTTGTGAATTCTCCACCTGCAATGACTGCCAAGCTTCTCGAGGGGGAGAAGTGCGAAAAGCCTGGCAGGTTCACACAGCATTCTAGGGAAAGGATTTGGAACACACCTACTGGAACTGGATATCTGAGTTTACTACTCAGACAGCATAGCATACAGGAACTAAAGCAAGACCATTATATTGTACAAATTGCTGAAAAATTTGGTACAAGGTTGCAGTTGGATGGTCGTGGGTACCGGCTAAAGCTGGCACCAACAGAATCTAACAGATTGGTTAAGCATGACGTCCCATCAATGAACACGACTGGGTGTACTTTACTCAATTTTACTACCCAACGTGAACCAATTAAAATTGTGTGATGCACACCTACCCATGGATTATCCCGCTTATACCACGGTCACTTGCCCAGCATTGACAAGTTAATGCTGTCATTGTTTGCAGTGCAAGATTTGACTGAAAAGATCAAAATAATGGTTCATTTTCGTTACATATTGCATATACAGGTCATTAGATCTAGGATTCTGCCCGCTCTAAATCACACACAGAGAAAGAAGTGCAGTAAGATTACATTTATTTGAATAAATTATAATAATTAGTTATTAGAGAGATTGTGTGTGTGAATTACCTGCATCTTTGTTGCGTCTCTACTAATAATGAAGCTGTGAGTATAACAACTGTATGCAACTGTAACTGTTTGTTACTATGGTTACAGTTGTTCATAGGAAGCGCATTCATATAGATCGGTGATTCAACTGACTCGAACTGCCTGTGCATTATATATACAGTTTGAACGCACACCTTCCTGCCCATCAGTGTAGAGTATTAAGACAGACCATGGTATGAATAAATAAAACCACATTACAAACTAACATTGTTCTATTTTATAATTCAGCTCTGTTGAATTCTCAAATTAGTCTGAAGATTTTGATTCATTTTCCATTACAGAAAGTCTGAAAGTCTCGCCAGCTGCAAGGCAAATCACATGTTTATATGTTTATATCCTCATTCTAATACGTTAGTGTTTTTATACCAGCAGCTAATTCGCAGGGACTTGTACGGCAAACACAAACAATAAACAGATTTTTTTTTAAACTTATTTTTGTTTAACAAAAAAAAAAAGCATATACTAATTGGTAGGGTGACTTTTCTGTAAGGTGACATTTATGTAACATTTATATATGTAGTCTCCAGTGTCAGAGGTTTCTAACAGTCAGTAAGTTTTCCATTATGGAAATGACTTCAGGAGAGATGACTTCTGTGCTTTCCGGTTTCTTGGGTTTTTGACGAGCTAGGTTTTTTTTTTATATATATTATCTTGAAGAGAGTTAAAAAAAAAGAGAGGTTGGTGAGGGAATGATTATTTCAGGCTGCTACAATGATAAATGAGAACATGGTCACTTTTTGTGGAAATTCCACAATATACAACATGAAATATAACAAATGGTAAAAAATATAGCATGACAATAATTAATAAATGAAAAATTGTAATTGTTGACAAATTCCTGTGGTATATGTGGTACTTATTTTAATCCTCAACTAAGCATGTTTTTTGTCAGTAATTTCACTGCAGCAAATATGAACTGACCAGATAATGTTCATCCAAGCACATCTTCCTTGCTGAACTTTCATTGTTGCACACCGAAATGAGCCAGCTAGATATTTTTACTCATATTTTGAGTTTGGAGCAAAAGAACCAAAACCACAGCTTGCACTAATTCCTGTTACTGGTTTCTAATTGTGCCAAGGAAAAAAAACCCCTCATAATTGCCGTATGTGCTTATCTATTACATCTCTTTCTTTAATGATTCGTCATGATATTATTATTAATAAAATACAGCAAAAGTGAATGAACACAGTCAATAATGAGGTGGTGCAGATGGTTTCCAATGAGTGTTTCTTTCCTCTTTTACATGCACAGCTGTGCATTATAAATAACACTATAGCTCACCACATAAAGACCCCCTGCACAACACAAATCCTTTTAAATAAAGGTCGATTATTACAATCTAAGACCAGACGCGAGTCATTTCTCCACAGGCTTAGTGCTGTAAATGATATCAGAAGTGTTTTCAGATAGGAGAGTGTTCAGAGCAGAGTGTGATATCCTAAGGAAATGTTATTATGATCAAACATACTGATCTCGTATTCAGCACGGGTGAGGGTGAGTGAAAGGAAGGTGGAAGGTTGCTTAAGCTTCGTGAACTTACCGTACACGTAGAGGATGTAATCGTCATAGGATTCTCCCACTGAGTTCGAAGCCACGCATCGGTAAGTACCGTTGTAGGACTTGTTAAGGTTCTCGATGTAGAGATCTGAGCCGGTGATGACGGCATGAGATGGCACGTCGTCATCCACCTTCACCCAGTTCACCTGCTGAGGCCTGCGTAGAGACAGTGTACAAACCAGACTGGCCTTCAGACAAAATGGCCAAACAATATGCTCTCTTTAAGCCTGCTGGATCGCTGTAAGCACCTTACAGGGCCAAAAAAGGTTGATATTTTTCTGTTGTCTATTGCCATTAAGTGTCACTAAGAGTCTTGTTCCTTTGTCCTAACAGCTACTGTAAACAAAGCATGAAATGGCCTTTCCCCATTTTCACAATGATGGGCAATGATGCTAAAGCAGCTTAAAGCCTCAAAACGTTTTTGTAGCTGTCTCAAGGCTCCGTGGCAGTGCTATAGCCTAGGTAATTTTTGTGATAGCATAAAGAAAACTTCCAATGACATGTACAGAGTCTGAATCCAAGGTTAAATATAAATATACAGTACATACATACATACATGCGTGGAATAAAGATTCAGGCCCAGATCTTGTGACGGAAGAAGAGAAATGACCTAGAAAAAGTTCTTTATTTTACTGAATGGAAGAGAACAGGGAGAGAGAGAGAGAGAGAGAGAGAGGGGGCACAGTAGAGGGGCTGAAGAGAACCTGTGGTTAGAGGGAGAATACAAATGGCCCCAGAGCACCAAGCCCAGCATTATATGACAGTAATGACTGCAGCCCCTCCTATTGCCTTTAATGAAAACGACTTCTAATTTTCAGTCCCACTGTATTGATTGCATTCTCATGCTTATTAAATGAATGCGGGATGAGCGCAAGCTTCCCTCACAATAAGAGTTTGGAGGGAAGGAGGTGGTGGGGGGGGAGTCACATATTAATGACCTATTATTGTGTTTGTACACATTTGCCCCATTGTCTTGTCATCCACAGGTTTTTCAATTAGACGCTATAGATGCTGCTGTGTGTGAGGTAATGTTTGATGGTGGAGGGATGACGTGAAAGCAAGAAAGACAGTGTATCATTTGGCTCGTGCTCGCCTCTTCAGTATGCACATGCAAATCACACTTAGGCTCAGAGCTTGGACTCCTGAGGACTGATTACCATACAATTACCAGATGGCAACATGTGCAGCCTGCTTCGGTCTGCGTTTTGGTTTTTACATTCACACAGCATATGCTATGTCTGGACTGGAAAGGATGTATTAATTCCATCCTGCCATTGATGCTGAAGATGCTGCCTTTGAACACTGACCCTAAAAACTATTTTCAGAGTTAGATCACAGCGCTGTTGAATTCTCAATGTGAATGGAAATTGAATGTGATTGGTCAGATTTTCTAGATACCAGCAACTCTCTGGTACTAGTTCCCATGAAAGGTTTGTATTAATGTACTCATATGCGTGTATTAGTTTCTACTATTATTAGTATTAAAGTGTACAACTACATAATCTAAAGCTATTAATGAACAAATGAAAATAGTGTAATCATTGATACTGAAGCTTTTGGTAAGGAGATGTTTATTTAACTTTTATGGAAAGAGTCTCCAATGTCAGTGTTTACATAACACGCTACAACAACCCTTCTGGCGTATTAATTAAAAAACAAAACAAAACAAAAAAACTCAAGGCTGGTGAGGAATAGACTGCTTATAGATGAAATGTTACATAACATTAAATGTAACTATAAGAAATTAAATATCATGATTTGTCATTTATTAATAAAGTAAAAATAATAATCGTTTTGCAGCTTGCCATGGATTTATGGTGTGTTCAATGATATCGGATAGATGGTATTTAAGAGTTGAACGCACATGAACATCACCACAGTGTCATATTTACGAGTGGGGAAACTCTGGATTTTATTTAAGCTTCGAGTTTCCGAGTTGGGGGTGTGTAAGTAAGGTAACTTGGCGGAATCAGTGGATGCAACGTCTGTAGTAGACAGTAAATTTGTTGAAATTGAACGTTTCCTCGCCTCAGAAGCTGAATTCAGTTACTATGTGTTTGTTATATGCAACAAGTTATTGTAACACAAGCAAAATTGCTTAAGATGTCTTTCTCAAGCTAATCTCTTGCAGAAAATACACTAGGATTGTACAATTAAGATATGATACATAATGATAAAATTTACAGTGGCTTCATAAATTGATTAAAAACAATAAAAAGCTAAACAATGCGCATTCTTTGTTCTTCATTTTCTAGAAGTTAAAAAAACTTGAACTAAGAGTAGGTACACCTACATCTTGCTCCAACCAAAGTAACTTGAACACATCTGTTGTCGTAGTTACGACTTCCTGTCCCATCCTGCACTGCGGCCTACAAACATTTCCAGCTTGGACTGCAATTCCCAGAACACTCACATTCATTCTAATCACGCACAACTGCATCAAATTCACAGCACTCACAACCACAGTATAGAGAAACTGTTTGAACACAAAGGCTTTGCGAAGTATTGAGTGTTATCACCGTACCAAGCGTTTGTACCCTGTTCCTAGTTTTGCTTCATGTTCATTGATCTTATTTCTTCTTTCTCGTTTCTTGCCTTGCCTAGTTGATGCCTGTTTTTTGACCAGGCTATTGTCATGATTTGGATTTGTCTGCCTGTCTCTCTTTAGAAAAAGTTCTTATCTGCACTTGCATCCGTCCTAACCTTCATTATGCGGATTTCATGACACTTCCCAACTCATAAATACGAACTTCCCAGGAGGACTTGTACGCACAATAAGTGGAATAAAACAGTGAGGCATGCTATTATAAGAAAATAATTCCCTAGAATTATGAAAACTGTAATTCTTCTTCAAGTTAGGTTGCATCACATGACCCCATCATTAATAATTTTCTGATAACACCACAAGCTGTCATGTTTTATTTTTTACTTTTCAATCATTCACTCAATGTCATACCGATATAAGTGAAACCTATATGTCTACACTGAGAATTATAACATGTCATTGTGATTTATGAAGATTGTAAAAGAATGAAAACCCTCTCACTCTGGTTTGCCTTTGGTCTTGCACGTCAGCTCCAGGTTTTCCCCCTCTCTGGTTAGTCCTTGAGGGAACTCCACGACAATCTTCACCTCTGGTTTATCTGCAGAGAAGAAAAAACATAAATCTTCAAACAGCCATACATGCACATTACTTATTTGATTTCCATTTTCCATTGCCCAACTGGATTTTATTTTCCATTTAACACCTGCTTTCAAGACCCGCTTTGGTTCCTATGGCAGATATGGCAACAAGAGAAGTGATGAATGCAATTCAGGCTGCTGACAGTACAGTATACCCACCTAGGTTGCAATAACACACCATTACCCACAGTGTTGACCTTTATGCTCCATAACTACTGTTCTCTTCTTGATGAATTAGAGTTTGTGACCATTGCAGGCCTTGTATCAGCCAGGCTTCTATCATGGTCACTGTATTCAGCATGAAACACACATCCTTCCCTCGCCTGGGTTGCTTTCGCCCCCAATTCTGCTGGGATTAGGTTTCCCGCTGCTTCTGTACCAGGCTACAGGAGCACTGACATTCACAATTACGTTTGACATGCACTGAGACACACTTGCACAATGACATTATGGATATGAGGTCATAAATACGGCCAGGGGACAGTCATACGGAATGGTCATTCACTGTGTGCACTCTGAATAACATTCCGTTCAGCCGTCAAAGACTGTTTAATCCATTTTCCAGTGTGGAATACATCTTTCTGCCAAAGATGCCATGACACAATTCAAATTAACCAGCTTACACATGATACTAATAAAGGCATTATTAGACTCTGGCAGAGTTTAGTATGGCGCCACTACCTATAAATGTGTTTTCTTTTAGATAAATGCTAATAAGCCCCCCTAACGATCCATTTTAGCAGGTTGTGCGTACATAGGGAGGACCTGGGGTGGTAAAAGGAAAAAATCAACCTCTGTGTTTACACAGAGTGCTAATGAGTGCATGGGGAGAGAACATAACTGAAAGAGTGAAAGAAGAAAGCGTTCCAGGCATTTCATTTAAGCAGCAAAAGACCTAGCAAACAGTAGTTAGCCAGGGATTATATAAAAGCCACCCAGTTGGAAATTGGGATCTAGGATAATAATAATAATAATAATAATAATAATAATAATAATAATAATAATTTGAAAAAAATAATAACAATAATAATATGCATGTCACTTCAGTCCAATGACCTTTGCACTATAGTCCAAAAACTTACCATTTTAGTAAAACCTTTACTATTTTACAAGATTGAAAACTATAATAATAATTATAATATACTAAGGAATTATAGAGTGAAAAAAGCAATAAATCAAAATGAATTAATATTATATGGTTAGATTCCTTAAAATTAGCTTTGCACGCTCTTGGCTCTCCACCACTCCTGCCATTATCATTGCCCATGCAGTGGAGATAATGGATACAACCATACAGCTGGTTCAGACTGGGCAGTATAGTCTAACCTTGAAAAAACCTGAAGTCCTTGCAGGTATCCAGGCTCTTGCAATGGCTTTCTGTAATGGCTTATCTGTATTGCATTCCATAGGCTGGCCTGTTTCCAGGCCTGCAGTTTCTCCAAGGGCTCCAAATCTAATATTCTCTCCTTAATGGAGCTTGAAGTGGCATGCCTGTGCTACGGTGCATTGTTTGCCCAGCTGTACACACAGCAGCACAGTGGTAGATTACAATGTGAAAACTGTAATGACATTGATACAATTATGGGGCATTTCATGTGCGTTCCTTGGAAAGAATGCTGGTATTTGTAACAGCAGCTTAATAATGTAAATTGGACAGATTTCACAGCATGCATTGTGAATTAGCATGAAGACACAGTGTTGTTGTTGAGCGACACCCAAATAGAAAGAATTTAGCTCCAGCTTGTGTTGATACATTCTGGGAAATCTGGAGGTCTTAACAGATCAAATGGTGTATGATATAACAGATCAGTAGTCTATGACTTTGAGAGTTACATCTCTGCCAAAGTCAACAAACACTTGTTGGAAAGACTGCATGTCTCATTACATCTAACAGCACTGTGTCTAGTGTTGTTGTCAATTAGGTTACATGGTTACTTCACACTGCCCCATGTACAATATAAGAGCTGTTGAATTTTCAAATACAATTGGTCAAAGGGTGTTGATTAATTTTCTATAACAGCAGCTCTGACAGTAGCTCCAGCTGTAATTCATATCACAGGTTATATGAATGCACTTGTGCTAGTAGGTTATTATTTCTCTAATAACAACTCATTCATAGCGACTTAATGCAGCTATTACAATTTCCTGTGCCGTTATTTAACAAAGAAAAATATAGAATTGCTTATCTGGTAAAGTTTTCTGTAAGCAGATGTTTATTTAACATTTATAGAAGGAGTCTCTAATGTCTAATGTCAGCACTGTGTAACAGTCAGTAAGTTGTCCAACATGGGAGAGTCTTCAGGACTTTGATAGGTGACAGTTTCTTGGGAATATGACAAGCTTTTTTTGTCTTATTAACAAGAAAGAGAGGCTGGAGAAGGAATGACTGCTTTAACTTATAACATAAACTTTGAGAATGTTCCATGACATTAAATGTAACTTTCAATGGGGGAAAAAAAAAGCATGACGGGTCAATGGTTACCAACTTAAAAAATGGAATTGCTGACAGACTGCTTTGATATCAAAGGAATAAAACATTTCAGGATATGCTGTTATTGGAAAATAATCAACACTCAACACCACCCCACCCAGCACTGATTATTTTCATATAAGAGCATGCTTGTTGTGTTTTGTTCCTTACTTATTTCAAAGTCATCAAATTTTCCATCATCAAATGTGTTGGTTCTTCTGGCCACAAAAACACTTTTTCCATTATAACATTTGTGGCGAACAAAAAAGTGATCTGCTGCTCAATGTCCATCTGTCCAAATTACATGCTGACAGTGCTGAGCTGCCCTCAAGGTGATAGACACCCAGGGCCGTGGAGAGTGGTCTGCTCTGAAGCTCTGGTTAAAGAGGAAGATCCACCTGTTTGTCTCTGGCAGCACAGTGGAGATGCTGCCCATTCCTCTCTCTCTTATCTTAGCTCTTTGCATGAAAGCAACCGAGAGTCAACCCTTTATCAATTCCTCTGAGGAGCTTCCTCCCCTGGACATTCAGGTGCAGATCGGCTAAGAGCTCTGCTGCTAGCTTTTGGATCAGTTCGCTCACCATGACTGGAGGGCACCAAACAAAAAGGTCAGCCTCATTTTAATAACACAACCATTTGCCGGCGCTCTCTTCAGCACCACTGGCATTTC
>JAOUWY010000035.1:16082085-16094841 GCA_025728095.1 Prietella phreatophila
GGGGCTGACAAGCAACATAGTTGCAAGGCACAGCCATCAATATTTCTGGGCTTATTTAATATCCACGGCAATGGATTTTTACTATTCTGTAAATAAACTCTCCACTGATCCTGCTCACTCTCATACATTTTTCTTGCTGATTATTTCACTGCAGGTGCCAGATTTCAGTGCAGAGGGAAAGAGTAGTGTTTAAACTCCATGGAGGGAATGGGTTCATTTTTCCTGATTTAAGCCCAGTCGAACCAAAGGGCATTTGCCTGGATGATGATCTGGGCTTGTCTGGGCCAGAGAAAGGTCACATACAATCACTAATTTTCAGTCAATGCTCTATGGAATGTGGTGCTAGTCCTGGCTTGGCATGTAATGAAAACAAACAAACCTCTTGAGAATTAAAATCAGCAACAACTGTCTAGGAACTGAAGAACCACTAAGAGGAATCCTATTCTTTAGAGAATCCAGTATATAGGGTATAGTGAACCCTTAAACAGAGTACTTCCCTTGCAGAGAAAGTAAGAAGAACCTTTTTACGAATCAAAGTACCTCTAAGAGTAACCCCATTTTAAAAATAGAGAACAGAATTGATGGCATAGAAGCAGTAAATAGAACATCTTTAGAAATTGAGGAACACATAAGTAGAAGAACATTCATAAAGAGAAAATAGAGAGAAACTCTTTGGTAATTATAGAACCCCTAAGAGGACCTTATTTTTAGGGAATACAGTGTAGAGCAGTGGTCACCAACCCGGTTCCTGGAGATCTACTGTACCTTTCTGAAGACTTTAGCTCCAACCATAATCATTCCGACATGACTATCTAATCACTGCCTTAAGAAGTTCTTGATCAACTAAAACAAGTGTTTAAGAGTTCGGTTGCATATTAAACCTGCAGGAAGGCAGATCTCAAGGGAAAGGGTTGGGGACCACTGTTATAGAGGATATAGTAAACACTTCTAATTCAGAAAAATGAAGTAGAACATTGGTAGAAATTGAGGAACCCCTATGAAGAACAATATTTTTAGTATAGAGAGTATAGTAAAACATTAACCAGAGCGCTTCAGTTTCAGAGAGAGTAGGAACTGAAAACGCCCTAATAGAAACAACAATTTTAGAGGAGAAAGAATAGATGACTTAGTGAACCTTTAAATAGAGTACCTCCCTTTCAGAAAGAGTAAGTAAATTGAGCAATCCCTATGCAGAATCTTTAGTAACTGAAGCACCCCTAAGAGGAAACCGATATTTTAGAGTATAGATTAGAGGGTATAGTGAACTCTTAAACACAGTCAAAACATGGCTGAACGTCTCTGCATTGTATTGCTGCCAATCACCATGATGTTCTTGCAACTACACTAAGCATGAAGACTGCATGAAGACATTCATGAATCATGAATCAAATAAACTAGAGAAGCAATAGTATGAGACATCTGCCTGTACAGCAGTTTTATGGAAAATGAGAGAGAAAAAAAAAAAAGACTATTTATACCATTTGACACATTTCCACCAGTGCACCTCCCGCCATTAGAGTAGAAGAACGTGTCCACTGGAGGCAAGTACAAACCAGCAGTGTGAGACAGTGCCAGTGTTTCGTTACTGAAGCATGGAGACCTGCTTAATCTTTCTGCCACTCGCTCAGCGCTGGGTCTGATTTAATGTGTGTATGCAGTGAAAAATGCAGACAACACCATTATTAAAATTAGACAGAAAAAAAAAAAGAACACGAAAGCAAGCAGATCTTTCCCTTCCCTGACAAGGGATTTTCTCTGGTAGGAATCCTTCCAGAGAAATTTAAATGAACACAATTACACACCACTAACCTCAAAAGACAAGATACGGTATGTTTGGTGTCTCATGACAGCTTCTTCAGATTTGCGCTGAAGCTACACAGCTAATGTAGATAACAAATAATGGAAATGTGGTTTATGACACTGTACTACTTTCTGTAATCTATAAAAATGAACAAAACTGAACGGTTAATGTGCTCCATCAAGTAGTGTTTTCACTAAAAAAAAAAGCTTTCTTTTTTTTGTTTGTTGGTAACACACTGCACACTACTTACACTGCACCTCCAGGTATTTCTGAGCTTGAAAGTCCTTGACTGCTGGGTGGTCCACGATGCAGACAACAGGAATACCATCATCCTCCTTTGTAACAGTGAGCCTTACCCAGCTGGTTACAGTGTACATCCTGTCATATGTGATGTCCACTTTGGACTTTCCTGTAAAAGAAAAAAATAAAACATTTAACCCCAGTGTATAATCTTTCATCTACATCTCCCTCACGCTTCTTTCAGAATATATACTGAAAGAAGAGTTCATACTCAGTTGATATTAGAGATGCACCGATGTATTGGCCAATAATCGGTATCGGCCGATAAAGGCAGTTTTCATGCTTTTCACGGATGTTTCATGTTTAGAAACATCCGATGATCAGGGCCGATTATATCCTGTCAGTCAAAAGAAGGCAGGAAAAAACATCGATTTCATGCTGTGTGTAAAGATGATGTCTCTTGTGTGGAATTACTTTGAATTGGGTGACAATGACGACAAAACTGCAGTTTGTAAGCTCTGCACTGCTTCAATTTTACACCGGACGCTGCAGCAATGAAGCGGGAGTTCCTGTGTCGAGTCAATTATTTTATTTAATTTTTTTGCCGAGCTGCTGGAGCTGAATTAAAGGGCCAGTACACTGTTGAAAGATTTAAATGAACATGAATTGACAAAAATGTATATGTATTGCACAGGAAAATATATTTGTAGAGTACTATATTTCATATCCGGTTAATGTTAACATATAAAAAAAAAAAACCTTTATATTATATATTACCAGTTTCATGTTCAATGATGAAGTAGAAATGATTTTGTTTGTGGTGACTGAATGTGAGACTAACAGGAGTTTTTTTTTTAAAAATAGAATTCAGTCAATGTTAATATGAATTAATAACATTCAATAAGTCAAGAAATCTTATTTTAATCTTCAGAATTTAGTTCATGTTAATATTAATTAGAGTAATGTGTTTTCTGTTCATGAGACCAGTTACTGTGAAACACCTTAAAGAAATGGGGACAAAAGTTTTTATTGGCATTTCTTTCAGAATTGTGGAATTAATTATTATTAATTTAAAAGAAGGCATAAAAGGCAGAACTTTCGGTTATCGGTATTGGCCGATATCACTCTGAATAATAAGGTATCGGCTGAGACATTTAGTATCGGTGCATCTCTCTCTCTATATATATATTGCTATGCATGCTTGAATTTATTCAGCCAAGTTAACACCACCATGAACAATGCACAAGGAGACTAAATGTGCCTCTCAAGGATAATACATAACACAACTCAGCAAATCACCATTGTGTAGAGTTAATAAGCCAGTGTAGGGGAAGTGGGCTGAAGTAGGCTGCACAAACTCAAGCTATGCGCTATCACGGGCTGGGACTGCGACACAAAAACCCACATGGTTTCTGGGTACAGTATATCATTCAGTGCGAGTGAAGCCTCTCTGCAGGATTCTCTCTACAGCAGCACTAGACCAGGAACACATTTAGGGCTCAGAGCCACTGTACAAACTATAAGCACACAGAGACAAGGCAAATGAAAGCCAGGTGGGCAAAAAGCGAAGAGAAGAAAACACAAACACGCTGTGCTGTGACTTTGTTCACCACAAATCCTGAACTGGAGTGGAAGAGTTGCCATGATACATCATTATAATTGGTTAAAAAAAAGAAAGAAAGAAAGAAAGAAAGAAAGAAAAAAAAGGCAGAAAAAAAAATAAAACACTAGTGATTAGGAAAGCAAGAAATAAAGATGCATATTTTTTTTAAAAACAGACAGGCAATTTTTTTTTTTTAAGTAAGTATTATAATATACAGTAACAAGTAACAATTGATGCCAATGGGGACTATGCCTTCTCGTTACTGGTTTGTTTGCCTGAAAATATACACCAGTTAACATAATTTTAAAACCACTGACAGGTGAAGTGAATGACTGAGTATTTTGTTAAAGTGGCACCTGACAAGGGGTGGTATATAAGAGGCAGCAAGTGAACAGTCAGTTCTCGAAGTTGATGTGTTGGAAGGGAAAAAAAATTGCCAAGTGTAAGGATCTGAGAGACTTTGACAAGGACAAAATTGAGATTGGCAATGTTCTGCTGGGAAACCTCAGGTCCTGGTATTCATGTGGATGTTACTTTGGCACGTATAGTAGCACCTACCTAAACATTGTTGCAGACCAAGTACACGCCTTCATGGCAACGGTATTCTCTAATGGCAGTGGCCTCTTTCAGCAGGATAATGTGCCCTGCCACACTGTAAAAAGTGTTCAGGAATGGTTTGAGGAACATGACAAAGGGTTCAAGGTGTTGACTCGGCCGCCAAATTCCCCAAATTTCAATCCAATCGTGCATCTGTGGGATGTGCTGGACAAACAAGTCTGACCCATGTAGGCCCCACATCGCAACTCTATGGATCTGCTGCCAACATCTTGGTCCAGATATCACAGCACACCTTCAGAGGTCTTGTAGAGTCCATGATTCAACAGATCAGATCAGAGCTGTTTTGGTGGCACAAGGGGAACCTACACAATCTTAGGCTGATGGTGGTTTTAATGTTATGGCTGACTGGTGTACATAAAAACAAGAAGAAAGCTACCGAAGAAGAACTATTTCAGACATTTCACCTTGATCTGATCTTCACCCTAGTCTGGATCAAATCTAAAATCGAATCAGTTCATCTGCTGCTTATAATGATAATTCCTTATAAATCCTACAAACAATCACTCGGTCTTTGTGATAACGCAGGACAAAGGACAACCAAAAGCATAAAGTCTCAGAGGCATAAAAGCTAGACAACCAACAGATAGGACTGCAAGAAAAACAACAACATTTTTAAAAAATCCTACAATTTTACTTATATATATATATATATATATATATATATATATATATAAAATAAACACATAAATGAACAATAACCAAACAAAAACAATATAACACTTGTTTTAATAAAATTGAAAAACAAATGGGTAAAGAAAATAGTAAGAGAAATCCAAAAAGAAAAACAAACAAGCAACTGTGTTTTTTTTTGTGTTTAAACAGGCTTGCAAAAAAAATTACAACAATAAATATATAAACAAAGAGGTAAATCAGTAAGTAAAAAAGTCGAAAATAAATGAACAAACTCATAACGAAGAAGGCAAACAAACAAATAATAGACAGGCAAACAAATTACAAATATAAGCAAACAAATATACAAATTTGCAAACAAATAAACACAAGTCAATTAAAAAATCTGATGCTTAAAAAATTTAAGAGCAAAAGACAATCAATCAAAGGAAGAAACAAATGAATAACGTGGAAAAAACATTAAAAATAAGAAAAAGAAAGAAAGCAAAAAAGAAAGAATGCTGATTTCAATTATCTTTAAGTCTTTTTTTTCTGTGATCGTTAGCTGAGTCTGACAGCTGGCACACAGAAACGAGCCTCACTGCACAGCTGCTCCTGCAAAACATTGCTAACACACTCACCAATAATCCATATCCCTACACTTTTAATGAGAGACCTTTCACACCATATTAATAAAGGACTGCAGATAGCGCCGTGAAAGCCTACAGTAATACGGACAGTTCTGCTCGTTTCTGGACCAGGGCTGACTACCTGTAGCATTCTTACAACCTGAGGGATAATCAGAGGGAGGAACATTCCTAGCCTGTGATTACGCACTGTGCTTCATGAGTGCTTTAATAGAGCCTGTGTTTTCCTCATTCTAATGTCAGCCTCCCACAATGCCCCAATCACACCTGCTAGAGATATAATCACAGGTCAATCGCTGTCATTCACAACTTTCTTCATCTCAATATCAGCTCTGCGTTTTTGAAATGCAAACGTGCGTGCTGATTAGGTCTGATAACACGATGCTACAGTAGGCTGAACATCAAAGAAAGCATGCTGCCGACTGATTTCAGCACTTAGCCTGCTCAGATCCTGGCCTCGCTCACGCTCCATTCATCCTCTGTCAGTCCTGATGCTCCGTTGTAATTTTACCTCGTTAGTGAGGACGAGCGTCAGTGAAAATTTGTGGCACTGAGGAACCTTTTTATTTAATTTTTTATTTTAAATGCGGCACACCTTTCTAAAAATACATTTCTTCTCCATTTAGCACATTGTAGCTTGTTGGCAGGTTAACTGAAATGGTAGGTTATATTTTCAGGTGTAGACAGCGGGCTAATGACTGTCTAGCCTCCCGCTGGCCAACACCCATCCTGCCTCAGTCTCTCATCTGGCAGCAGAAGATTAATAACTCTGATTTTTTTTTTTTAAATCCATTGTCCCTTATCTTTCATTTAGCTCATCTTACTAGCACCAGACATATCATTGCATGTGCCAGGTGCAAATGAGAAATATTAAAAACAGCACAAAACGGGACTGAGAGATGGGCGTGTGTGTGTGTGTGTGTGTGTGTGTGTGTGTGTGTGCGCATGAGTCCAGAGCTTTGCATGGCAGGGCAGCTGAGTTTACATTCCAGGGCTGGATGGGTGTAACCTTTAAATGATATTTAAAAAAGCCTGATTATCCTGAAGGTAATTAGGCTGAATGATGAGAACATTTAATTAAAAATAAATCCGCAAGGCGCCGAGGCCAAAAGCAATTTCCAGACGGTGTGTGACGGCGCTAGGCTGCTCGTGTTGCTTCCTTACTCCATTATTTTTCTTGCTCAGTTTCCATCTTACTGTTCATTCTTGTCTCTCCAACAGTGCAGAACAGTCATACACATCTGTCCATCTCTAATAACATGTACATCCCTGACATGTTCTCTCTGATTAGCATGCATGTTAAAGGGAAAATGAGCAGATAGGGCCTAGGGCCTGGTTGACTAGGTTTACCTTCTATGGATAAAACATTGATAATATCTCCCCTGAATGTGCTATAACAAAATCATATTTATGAACATGATGCTATTATAAATAAACATACCATAGAGCACTAGGGGGTGCTAAAACTGATTTTTAAGATTCATTTGAAAGATGGAAGGCCGCTCTCTGAAATGGCAGTGACATGATTCTAAATATTCTCTTGATGGATTGAAGGAAGAAAGGTAGATATCTGTGCTCCACAGTTTATAATAGTTAGCTTTGTTGTAATGTCATTACTCCTTTAGATGTCCGTATGATGTGGATTTGATATGCTTCTAGTCACATTGGATATAAAGTCAGGACAGAGATTAAGTCATGTTGCATGTAAAGTCAGGTCTGAGGTAAAGGTGGGTCTGAGGTAAGGTCAGAACTGGGGTAATGTAAGATCTGAGGTAAACACAGGATAGAGTTAATGTCAGGTCTGAGGTAAACACAGGATAGAGGTAACTCAAGACTGAGTTAAAGTCAGAACTAAAGTAAATTCAGGTCTGAGGTAAAGCCAAGTTGAATGTAAAGTCAGGTCTGAAGTAAAGTCAGAATCGGGGTAAGTCAGGTCAGAGGTAAAGCTGTTTCTGAGATAAGCTTAGGTCTGAGGTAAAGTCAGGTCTGAGGTATAGCCAGGAGACTGTCATGTTGAATGTAAAGTCAGATCTGAGGTAAAGTCAGAACTGAGCTAAACTTGAGACTGAGGTAAATTCAGGACTAAGATAAAATCAGAATTGGGGTAAAGTCAGAACTGGGGTAAAGTATGGTCTGAACTAAACTTGAGACTGAGGTAAAGTCAGGACTGAGGTTAAGTCAAGCTGAACGTAAAGTCAGGTCTGAGGTAAAGTCAGAACTGAGTTACTCTGTGATTTGTGTAGTTCTGTGAGCTGCTGCTCTCCCCCTGCACTGTAATAGGCAATGTGTTTTTGTCTAGACAGCCTTGCGTCTCAAGTGCTGACTATCATTTGGTCTCACCGGTGCTCCTGTTCAAAGCTGTACTAGTGTAAAATAAGAAGGTGTTAGAAAAATTGCAGTGCACATCTCTGCACAGGGTATAGGTGGGGAAAAATGTGTTAGAATAGCACCCACAGTGCAAAAGTCTCGGGCACCCTATTTTTTAGTACAAACTTTGTCATAGATTTTTATATTACGACTTCTACATTATCGAGTCGGTACAAAAAAAATTTCAGATTTCCTGTATATAAGTAAAGAAAGCCACATATTACCTAAGAGACACTTTTCAGACAAAAAACACAATGAACTTGCACCTCATTTCCTTACAAAACTGCACTAATTCTACCTGAGGCTACTTTTTTTTTTTAAGCAAAAGATCGTCACAACAAATACTGACTTCGTTTAATTTATTACTGTTTACTGCTCTTTATAGTATTTTTTTTATGTATAAACATAAAATTTAATTATTATTGAAGGCATCTTTGGTCTACAGCATTTCTTTGCATGTGCCTAAAACCTTTGCACAGTACTGTATATCCAAAGAGCACGAAACTGCTAAATCAGTCAGATGGAATAAACATGACATGACTGCCAACTCTGCCCTAAAGTGTTACAAAACTATATTTTAAAAAAATGGTACTAAGGTGTGTGTTATGTCCAGGATACATGTGTAATAACCCACCTTGCAGCTCTCTGTCTCCCTTCATCCATCTGATGGTGGCGGCTGGTTTGCTGCCAATAGCTGTGCAGGTCATCTCTGTCTCGTTGCCCTCGCTTACAATTTCCTCATGTGACTCGATGATTGGGTTGCCTGGTGGAACTGAATGGAGCAAACGCAGATGACAGGGAGTTACAGGGTCGAGTTGTCAATCATCCATGAAAACCAAGTCAAATACAGACAAGAAGGCTATATTTACCAAACCTTAAGATTGCCCTCTAGAGGTTTCCGTTACTTACACAGTATAAATGTAGTCAATGTTATAGTTTTTTGCCATAGTCCAGTTATGACTAGGATGCCAGACATACAGAGCTAGCTAGCCTATGTAAGTAACGTTTAGCTAATAAAAATAGCCTCTTGGTTAAGATGTATGGGTTGTCTAAGTATTTTTGTTTATACAACACTCCAATGTCTAATGCTAGCCAGACAGGTATATTTAAGCATACTTTAGCTAGCTAGTTACTCACTGAAATGGTAGCCAGCTTATTAAACAGTTAACAGTTAGTGTGCTTTCACACTTGGTATTAATTTTTACAGAAAAAGTGCTGATAGCAGCTTTTTGAGCTAGTATGTAAAAAAAAAGATGGCGCACTGTTATCAAAATAACATTCTTAACAGTCCTACCTACTGCAGGCTATCTAACAAGCTAGCATGCTATCCAGATTAGATAGATTATCATCATTAATAAAGACGAAATAATGAGAAGTTTAACACCGCTGACGAGGAGGCTGTTTGCCTTCGCCGTAGCTTTGTAGTAGCTGCTTGTGTGTTCAGGCGAGTGAGAACTGTGTTGCATGCATAAAAAACAAACAAACAAACAAACAAACAAAAAAAAACACTTATATTTACACAAAAAGTTATCAGACTAGCTATTTTTTCTCATGGTCTTGAATACAATAAGACATCAACATAGCTTGCAATGAAAATAAAGAAAAGAAAAAAAAGCGCCATTTAATAAATGTAAATGTAATGTAAAAGGGTTTGAATCACGCCTCTACACTGTGTGTGGAGTTTGCATGTTCTCCCTGTGCTTCAGGGGTTTCCTACAGGGTTTTCTCCCCAGTCCAAAGACATGCACTGTAGGCTGATTGGCATTTCCAAATTGTCCATAGTATATGAATGTGTGTGTGACTGTGCCCTGCAATGGGTTGGCACTTCAACCAGGGTGTCCCCCGCCTTGTGTGGGCGTTCCCTGGGAAAGCCTCCAGGCACCACGCAACCCGGTATAGGATAAGCGGTACAGAAAATGGATGGATGGATGGATCAATGCAGTTTGTTATGTGAAAATTCAGTCCTCTGTACTTAAGACTCTCCCACAGCGGAAAAAAAAGGAACAGCTTTAACTAAAAGTGGAGACTCCTTTCATGAATGTTAAATGAACCTTCTTGATACAGAAAACATCACATTTTTTTTTCCAACACCCTTTTCCCAAAAACCAGTCAAGTCTTCAAGTCTTAGTGTCCACAATAGAAATCCCTGCTTGTTACTTTGGGGGTGGGGGGCTGATTAGAACAGGCACATTAAGATAAATCTATCATTTAATATGTATAGTGGTGCTTGAAAGTTTGTGAATTCTGACCTAAAACATCACCAGATTTTCACACAAGTCTTAAAAGTAGATAAAGAGAACCTAATTAAACAAATAAGACAAAAATATTACACTTGGTCATTTACTTATTGAGGAAAATGAGCCAATATTACATATCTGTGAGTGGCAAAAGTATGTGAACCTTTGCTTTCAGTATCTGGTGTGAACCCCTTGTGCAGCAGTAACTGCAACTAAATGTGTCCGGTAACTGTTGATCAGTCCTGCACATCGGTTTGGAGGAATTTTAGTCTGTTCCTCTGTATAGAACAGCTTCAATTCTGGGATGTTGGTGGGTTTCCTCACATGAACTGCTTGCTTCAGGTCCTTCCACAACATCTCTATTGGACTAAGGTCAGGACTTTGACTTGGCCATTCCAAAACATTAACTTTATTCTTCTTTAACCATCCTTTGATAGAACGACTTGTGTGATTAGGATCATTGTCTTGCTGTATGACCCACTTTCTCTTGAGATTCAGATCATGGACAGATGTTTTCCTTTAGAATTTGCGGGTATAATTCGGAATTCACTGTTCCATCAATGATGGCAATTCTAAAGGGTACACAAACTTTCCAGCATCACTGTAACTGTACCTATCTGGAACACACATGACCGCTGCTGTTGACGAAAATGAATCAACACCTTCTGATGTATGAGAATCAAAAATTCAACAGTGTTGTTTACAGTGAACACTTTTTAAACTTCCACTTACATAGCATTTTGCTTTCCTTTTTGCTCTCCCATAATGACTTTAACCTTTAACCAAAACATGTTTATTCATCCATGCATTCACACATGCTGAATCATAAGCACTCAAATAATTACTTTCAGATAAGTAGTGACACTCTGAAAACTGCTTTATCAATAATCCAATCATTCAGTCATTTCAAATGTACAACCTAGTATAACGGTTTCGAAGGCCTCAGTCAGGCCTTGCAGCTTTGACAGGTGGAAAGGTCGTGCAGATTTTAGAGAGTTTTCCAAAACCCTACCACATAGTACTACAGTGTATAAGTGTTTGTAGAATAAGAGTGCTGCAACGCAGGCTAAGTCTCAGAACGTCCTCAGCTATGAGAGCTCATAAACACTGCTCTGGTAAAACATGATGAAGCGCTACAGCACGTGACTCTGCATCCTTACCACCGCGCCCTGAACCTCAGGCTGTTAAAATGAACGAGACAAGGACATGTTCAGGGACAGAGGTGTTTGTTTCCAGCAGGGTGGATGGCAGAGTTTGTGTGTGTGTTTGGCTCGTACTCAGCACAGTGATGTCGGCGTAGGCCTCCTGCGGAGGGTCCGTGTAGAGCTGACACACATATCTGCCCTCATCCGAGAGAGATACGTTGGACAGAGCCACACGCAGCTCGTTGTCTGAGAAGTTGACCAGCTGAAAGCGAGAGTCCTTCAAGGCTGAGAGAGAGAGAGTGAGAAAGAGAGAGAGAGAGAGAGAGAGAGAGAGAGAGAATGAGTTATGGGGTGGAAATGTACAACTTAACATCTACTTTTATCTTTCTGTATGTGTGTACATTATGTAAACCTTTAGACCAAATGTGCCCACAATGTTAGTCCTCATAATCACCTAGACCCAACAAGCATGTCTGTCCTTACTGTTCTATTTGAAAACTAAAAGATATTTTCATTTTGGTTAAGTAGCTTTAGTATTAGTGTAAATAGGCATAGCATTAGCATGGCCAAATGTCCCCACAAGGAAAAGTGCTTTCTCTCCCCCCCCACCCCCACCACCACCCCCACTTTTTTTTTAAATACAGAAACTGCAGCTTTTATTAAAATAAAAAAAAAAGCAACAACAAAAACATTATTGTGTTTAAGATTAAGGTTAAATTTAGGTGTAGGTATTACACTGATTACCTGCATTAATAAGAATGTTAGGAAGATAAGATCTTCACAAGGAACAAGGACAGTAAAGCAAACTCTGAGCATCTACACACTCAAGAGCCAACAACTAAAAGCAATAAAACTTATTTGTTTTAAACTCTTTGCACCCACGGGACTCTTTCTAGGAGTGAACAAAAAACCCTCAGCAGACATCCCTTATGATCACAGCACAAATTAATTATGCATATTGGGCAAATATGTACTAGCGGATTTATTTACTGGAGTCATGACAGCTTTTTGTTCCTGAACTTTCTGCCCACAGTTGCACCGCATTAAAATGTAAATGCAAAACCTTCTGCATCGCATAAACACTGCTTTTTGTTTTTTAAGTAACATTGTAGGTAGACTTGAGTTGAAGTTATTTATACTTGTTTTTTGAGGATGCTGAGCTTCCGATAAATCCATTTAATTAAAGTGACCAATAGGGCTTAATATTAAGAATTAAATAACAACTATAACACTGAGAGTCACTGAAGAAATACAAAACAGCAACAACAATAACAACAACAATTATTAGTTTAAAAGCAGGGGCTTGTACCATGAAGGTAACTAAGGGTTATGGGATTAGTTTCGAGTTGTCAAAATCAAACCAATCCATTCTGGCTTTATTGGTAATCCTGATAGTGTTCCCTTTTTTATTTTTCATCCATCCATCTTCTACCGCTTACTCCTTCTTCAGGGTCGCGGGGAACCTGGAGCCTATCCCAGGAAGCATCGG
>JAOUWY010000035.1:16096183-16108462 GCA_025728095.1 Prietella phreatophila
ATTGTAGCAAAGTGTCATTTCTTCAGTGTTGTCACATGAAAAGATATCATCAAATATTTACAAAAATGTGAGGGGTGCACTCACTATATGAATGTATCCCGAGGAAATAAATGAAGAAATAATCAGTCATCATTAGAGCTTTTTGAGCCAATGGGTTCCTACAAACGAGTGCGGATAGAGGAGAGTGTTGATTGTCCCGGGCTCCAGCTGGTTAACCATGCTCTTTAAATTTTATAGCCCAAGAGAGGAAAAAATCCAAAGTGCTACTAGAGCTATTCAGGCAGTGGAAAAAGGAAGAGGTCTTTATCATTGCTTGAGTGTGACTGGCCTTCTTTTTTTTTTTTTTGCACTTTTTCCTTCCGATCCTCTCTTCCAAGCATGATCCCCCACACACTTTCCCTGTTTAGCCATCCAGAGCGCGTGCAGCTGGATTAACCAGCCTCTTTGTCTGTATTTCTCTCTCTTCCCACAGTTGTCAGTCTTCCTTTTCTCCCATGGCCCATAGCCTCGACATGTGGAGCCGGTGCTGGCGGAGAAAATGTCTCTCTCACCTTTGATCGTGTCTTCGGGCTGGGGTGATCTTCAAACGAATACACAAATAAATAAAACATCTCGGGTATGTAACTTTATATGTGTGCACTCTCAGGTGAATGAGAATGTCAGGGTGTAAAGCACAGGAAAGCGAAGGCCTTCTTGCGCTACAGACTGCCTGAGTGCTAGCTCCTTTCCCTCCACCCCATGTGGCGTGTCTTTTATGTGCTATTAGAATAATGTGGGACTAATTAGAGTGGCCGGCTTGAAAGCTGGAATCTGGCTGTCAGAGGGAGGGCAGGGAGGCGCTAATGATTTAATTTAATTTACTGATTGGGGAACGTGCGGGGGGATTAAAGCAAACTGATAAGGGGCAAGTGGCCAATGCAGTTTGTAATCTATGGTGATGGAGCGTCAGGTGGAGAGACAGCAATAATTAGAGCATTATGGAAGCATGAATAACTGCAGTGTCAGCTCTAATGGGGACTGGGTACGAGGCTCTGGGAGAGCACCGAGGTCAGTGTTAAGAGGGTGCGTGGTGTAGGAGTCAGGTGCCTGGAGATGGACCTCTCTCTACAGAAGAGCATGGGAAAACCATAAAACAAAGAAACAAACAAATAATCTAGCCATCTGTTCATTTTTCTATACTGCTTATTCTTCACAGGGTTGCGGGAAGCCTGGAGCCTATCACAAGGCACTCGGGGAACAAGGCGGGGGGATACCCTGGACGGGGTGCCAACCCATCACAGGGCACATTCTCAGACACGTTCATACACTATGGACAATTTGGAAATGCCAATCAGCCTACAAGGCATGTGTTTGGACAGGGAGATGAAACTGGAGTACCTAGAGGAAACCTCCAAAGCATGGGGAGAACATTCAAACTCTGTGCACACAGGGCAGAGGTGGGATTCAAGCCCACAAACACCAGAGGTGCGAGGCACCCATACTAACCACTAAGGCCCCATTCCACCCAAACAAATAATAATAAAAATAGTAATAATAAGAAGAAGAAGACAGGAAAGAATGGGTTGAGTGAAGTTCATAATTAAAATGCTACAGAGGATGTGGATCTTTGGATGTCTGACAAATGTTAAAGGAATAGCTGAGCCAAAAATATAATTTACACAATGTTTCATTTACATCAATGCCAAAACAAGGCCAATGTTGCTAACAAAGTATGAAAGGCTAAATCATCGCACACATCGCCTCACAAGACAACGATAGATTCAGTGCTATAAACTGTACGCAAATAATTTGATAAAATAGCGGCGTAACTTGTGTGACAAATGTGATGTAAATTACCTGGCTGCTCATTATATACCACACCGCTCTTGAATTCCTGAAGGGGTCGATTAATTTTCTATAATCATACATAGCAGCACTGACATTGTGCCGGCTGTAAATCAAATGCCAACGCATTCGTTCCAATACGTTATCATTTCTATAGTAACATCTACGTAATTCACAGGGATTTGTATAGGCAGATGCTCACATAATTGTGTAACAGCTATATAAATGTTGCTCTGGTAAAGTTCTGTACGGAGGTGTTTGCCATTCCTGGAAGACGATTTCAGTCAGTGTTTTGATGTAAAGCTCTCTGCTCTTCAGGATGGACGGCTTTGTGTTTTCTCTGCACTATGACAAACTGTGTTTTTTTTGTTTGCCATATATGTAAGAGACAGAGGAAAAAAGAGAGGCTGGTGAGGGAACAACTGTTTATAGCTGCTGTAATGTAAATGCGAAAAGGAACAAACTCGCAGCACAGATGTTCTGCAACATTAAACATAACTGTTAATGGATAAAACGTGTGATGTATCATTCTTGACTATATTTTTCAAACTGATTAGAAATGATACACATTAGTTAATTGTTACTTTAATTAATGCACATTAGTTAATTGTTACTTTAATTAGTTAAAGATAGAATGCTGTTATTGGAAAATAATCAACTTCTGGGTGGTAAAGATACTCCACTTTTCTTTTCACCCCTTTACTGATTATTTACAACACGCCCTGTTGTGTTTTTATCATTTATAAGCAACACCATCCTGGCTCTTAGGGTATACAGTATTTTGATAGGTTTGGCTTTGTGAGCTATTTTACTAGCAATTAACTAGCTGGATAAGTTATCTAATGTTAACGATGTCAGCTTGCTTAGGATGACAGGACGACATAGAAGTGTTTCCAAATATTCTCAGGAGTTTTTATGACTATCTAGATAAATTTATTTTTAATGATAAAAAAATTATATGTTCAAAGGTACACTATAGTGCGTGATTATTATGGCATGCAATTTGGACCATGCTAAACTGGTACATATAAGCTTTCCTTACTTGTTAGCTACATTATTAGCTGCGGTGCAGAGTTAAAACATGCAAACTTCAGACACCAAAAGGGGATTTTTTAAAATGAATCCTTTAAATTTGTTTATACAGAATGGATAATGTGTGTTTTCTAAATTCCACAAAGGTGATTATCCATCCATCCATTTTCTGTACTGCTTATCATGCACAGGTTCATGTGGGAGCCTGGAGCCTATACCAGGGGACTTGGGGCACAGGGCAAGAGACACCCAGGAGGGGGTGCCAAACCATCACATGGCACAATCGCACACAGACTCACACACCCATTCACAGACTATGAATAATTCAGAGATGCCAATCAGCCTACAACTGGGGGAGGAAACTGGAGTACACGGAAGAAACCCCCGAAGCATGGGGAGAACATGCAAACTCTGTGCACGCAGGACGGATGGAAAAAAAGGCAAAAGCAAACAAACAAAAAGACTCCCCAGAAGTGATCTAAACTATAACAGCTATAACAGTACATCTCCCACTGTGAGAATGGCTTTTGATTCTGTAGTCCTGGAGTCACACATAGGACATGGTGCTGCTTGCATGATGTCCCAGAATGCCACGGGTGGTGGTCCCCTAGTGATAGGAGGATGGAGGTGAGTGTCAGTGCCATCCAGCTCACGGCAGGTGTGCTGGAGAATGAAGCCCAGCGTGGCACTGTGTGTCCAACTGAGAGCACACTGAGTCCTCCAGCATTTCTTATTTTTCTCTTTACATTTGCAGGGTTGGTTTTTGTTCTTTATTCTGCAATGATTTGAGTCTTATTCTGACAACAATTTGGGGGAATTGGAACTGACAGGCTGACCTACGCTGGCAGGATGTCTGCTGAGGTTTTGATTATGATTAAGCTGAAGAGTGTGAGGTAGTGGCTCAGGATGGCACGGTGCAGCACCCTGCAAACAAACAACAGTGTCTGGGTAAAAGACACGGCGAAAGCAAGGACAAACAGCCAGTGTGGAAAGGCCTCGGAGCCGCCGGGCCTTCCCAGCAGGGCGAATTTCAGCTAGAGACGCTCGAGCACGACGTTGTTTTCCTCCTTGCATGTTAGGAAGTGGGGTTTTCTTTTTTGGTGAACAGAACGGAGCTGACCCCTCTCCAACTCCTCATTCTCCATGAAAGATCCGAAAGGAAGATAAAATCCATAATTGGCACCACAAGACAGCTAGAGGGTGGAAACAAAGAACGAGAGCTGAAGAAAGACGACGAGAAATTCAGCTGTGATCCAAGAACTCTCCTCAGTCAGGGGGGTGTTGGTGTGTGGAGTACAGTTCTCAAGAGACTTCGAAAATCCAAAATGGTTAGCTTCTCCCGCTGAGCTATCTCTGAAAACCACTGAGGATTTTCACATTCTTCTTTTTTTGTTTTTTATTGCAAGTCAGCCCCACCCACTCCCTTGTACTGATTTACTAGAATATGAAATGGCAAGTCTGTGCAAAAGACATTATACTGATTTGCAGTTACTCTTTATTCTAAGAGGACAAGTGGACTTGCACAATAAATAAATGCCCCCTACAGTGTACCAGACGCCATGATCCCGCTTTCATTTGTCACCCATCTGTTTATTGTTCCCTGAGAATGTCTAATTAATCAGGATTTCATTCAAGCCATTATTCAATCTTGAGAAGGGAGATACTTTATACCTGTTTCAGTCATTTGAAACTTGCAGCTAAGATGGTTTCAGTTTCTGAAAATGTGAATGAATTGCGAAAAACAAACGACTGTGAAATCATAACGCAAACAAGAATTATTAATAATAGATTAATCTCAGGAGTTACATATCATAGTTGCTGTTCTCGGTTTTGTTTTTTACTCATGGATCCTTTATCCATCCAAATCACTGATTAGCTCTAAATTCTTTATTTCAGTCTAATCGTTGCTGGTACAAATCACCCCAAATCTTTTTTTCAATATACTTTAAATTGTAACATTCTTCATTTGAAGGAAAATAATAATAATAATAACTATGTGGAAAATAATCAGCTTTAAAATAGCTTTTGTTGTTGTTTGCGCTTCTCTGATTGTCCGCCATTAACCTTCCCTAAAAAGACCCGAAGTCGTTTTCTAAACAAAGCAGCTCCAAAACAACCTCAATTTGTATTTCAACCAAAATATTGCCCTTTCCGAGCTAATGCTTTCTCCTTAATTTGCTGTGGTCAATTTGATTATATTTATTCTCCAATCATTTCGATTCATACCATTCCGTAGCCTAAAGACACAAACACACAGCTCGTTTGTGAAAGCAAAGGAGTGTGTGCTGATGAAACGGCTCGAAAAAAAAATGAAAGAAAGAATAAAAGGACTGTTCTTTCTTTTTTTCAATCTATCTAGCTGAGGCAAGGCCTGCAACTGAAATGATGCTGGCTGTAAACACAATGGGGAAGAAAGGAATTCCCAGGGAGAGTGAGAGACGAGAGCAAGTTCCTTTGTGAGGAAATAGCCGATGGCTGCTGAGGTGATCTCTTTCACCCACTTCTCTCTCTCTCTCAATCTCCCTCACCTCTTCTCCCTGTCTCTCGCCCTTACTTTCTCACTGTTCCTCAACCACCTCTCTTACCCCCTTCTCTCTCGTTCCATTCTCTCACTCTCTCTCACCCCCTTCTCTCACTGTCTCTCACCCATTGTCTCAATGTCTCTCGCCCTTTCTATCTCAATGTCTCTCTCACCTCTTCTATCTTACTGTCTCTCAATTATTCTCTCTTTATGTCTCTCACCCTTTCTCTCACTGTCTCTCTCACCCTTTTCTCTCTCATTCTCTCCCTTCTCTCTCACCTCATTCTCATTCTCTCTCACCACTTTTCTCTCACCTCTCTCTCTCTCTTTGTCTTCCACCCTTTCTCTCTCACCCCTTTTTCTCACTTCATTCTCTGACCTCTGCTCCCTCTCTGTCTCTTCTCTCTTGGTTGCTTTTTCCTATCTCTGTTTCATTTTCTCTCTCTCTTTTTCTTTCCCTCACACCTTTTTTTCGCTCACTCTCTCTCATCCCTTCCCTCTCACCCCCCCCGCCCTTTTTTTTTTTTTACAGTTTCTCACTCACTCACCTCTAATTGTCTCTCGTCCTTTCTCTCTAATTTTCCAACTTCTCTCTCACTGTCTCTTGCCCATTCTCTCCCTTAATGTCACGCGTCTGCTTATCTCTTGCCCCGATCTCATACTCTCATCCCTTCTCTTTCTCTCTCCCCTATCCCTTCTCTCTCACACTCTCTCACCCGGTCTCATACTCTCAATCCTTCACTCTCTCTTGACCCCTTCTTTCTCACACTCCCGTCCCCTGTTTTCCCACTCTCCCTTGACCCCTTTGCTCTCACTGTCCCATTTGTCTCTTTCTCCCTCACTTCCCAGTCATTCTCTTACCCCCATTCTCTCACACTCACTTGCCCTCTGTTCCTAATCTCCCTCGACCGCTTCCATCTTCCACTCTCCCCTCGACCCTTCCTCTCATTTCCCCGCCCCCTCTCTTGCTCAGTCCCCCTTTCTCCCCCACTCTCGCTTTCCTCGGTCTGCTCTTCTTCCGCATCTAATTTGTATTGTTTTCTCAGGTTTAATTCTCCAGGCCTTGGGGAGACGTGCCGTTCCTCCTAAATGGCAGCAATCAATTTTGATTACCGGTCACAGCGATTTGGAGAGGAGCCCATCAAACTTTTATTAAGGCGTCGAGCAATAATGACGGCCTTCTCGGCGCTGCACGGCATGGATTCTGAGCTCCTCTAATGATTTGAAGCTGGAGACGAACTGACAGCTAAACAGACGTGTGATCCACATGAAGAATTTACAGAGTGAGGGTGTGATTATTAGCCTCTCCTTCTTCTCCTCTCTCACAGGCCGAGCTGGAATGTGGGTACAATGACTCAGTCTGGCACCACCTCCACGAGTGGGGAGGAATCATTACAGAGACGCGCGTTTAAAAAAGAAATGAGCAGATCTTGTCAAAAAAAAAACAACAAGAAGAAGAAGTAAGAAAAAGAAGTGCGGGCTGCACTTATGCAACTGTGGACTGGAAGCGTTCATCCATGTGAGGATGAGAAGAGAGAAGTAGGCATTATCCTCGAGAAAAAAAAAAAAGGGAAAATAAAAAAACACTGTAGAGTGAATGTCTGATTGAGCCTGAATGGATTTCGTGCTACTTTAATATGCTTCTTATTTCAGCTCTTTGAAAGAAACCATCGCTGAGGCTCATGTGGGGTAATTTTGCCTCTGAGGAAAAAGAGATGGCGCGCCAGCCTCGGCTCTGATGAAACAGCTGTGCTGTGCTGAGTGCTGGAGAGTTCTGAGCCAGATCATGGCAGATCAAGGCGGGCCACGGAGAACAACGTGCCCTTGGCACACAGCTGTGACGCTCTATCAGCTGCCGCCCTCAAAAAACATACTGAATTAGTCTGATGCTCTCAGAACCCTTCTAGTAGAAATGAAGCCCATCTCTTACACTAGAAAGAAAAGTGTGTGTATGCTTTGGTATGACTGAAAGAGTGTCCACAATACTTACGTCTGACATCTCTGAAGTAGATGGTCTGTCTGTTGGGGTTCAGGAGCTGGATGACTGAGTCGTCGTTATTTTTGACTCGACAGCTGATAGTGGCCGTTTCCCCCTCCACCACGGAGATGTTGTCTGTCACCAGGTTCTGGCTTTGGACTGTGGATGAAGAAGAAAGACAGAACAGAGAAACCGAGACAGCGTTTGTGTTAGAGCTATTTCCTTCACGCAGAGATAAAAACCCAAGAGCGGCCAAAACCCTACAATCTAACACTTATAGGAGTGCATGATGAGGAGTGAGTGACAAAATGCACCTGGGGCGAGTGTGAATACGCAACAGAGTGTGAAAGTGGGTTTTTGTTTCCCTCGCCTCCCCGTGTGGCGTTTCATAAGCCGGTCTGTGTCCGTGATACACACGCCTGCGCTGAATCGCAGCTCACCAGCTCGTCTCAGTGCCGGTCAGTGGACGCTGGTCGGTCATGGCCTGTGGGCTTTATTTTATCTGAGGACATATAGAGCATGTCCTCGACCCAGCGCTCTGTAAACAAATGGTTTGTCTAAAAAATTTTATATACACAACTACATGCACTTGACCCAAAATATAATCGATCAGCCAAGGCGTCTTTGGTTTTCTTCTTTAGTATTGTACTGGAGTTATGGGGAAGCTTACTGTATAGCTACCAGTTTCATAAGCTAGGAACTGGCAGACCCTCACCTCTCAACATGTTGAGCTCTTTAGCGTCTAAACCAAAACTGCTCATGGATTCTAACATCTATAAAAATTAACAAACGAGTAAGTCCACTTAGTGTCATGTTACATCACACCACCCTGTTGTTGATTCTGTCTTATCTCAATTGGACACACCCAAATGTTATATCCATCCATCCATGTTCCTTACAGCTTGTCCTACACAAGTTAATGGGGAGCCTGGAGCAACCAAGGGCTCTTGGGGCACAAGGCAGGAGACACTATGGATAGGGTGCCAACCCATCACAGGGCACAATCCCACACCCATTCACACACTACAGACAATCTAGAGCCTACAACGCATGTTGGCGAAGGAAGCACTAGAACATGGCGGAAACCCCCGAAGCACAGACAGAACATGTAAAGTCTGTGCTCACAGGGTGGAGGTAGGATTCGAGCCCTCAACCCAGGAGGTGCAAGGCAAGCATGATAACTTCTAAGCCACCCCCCCCCAAGTGTTTTATACCTTACATATTCTGCTATCTTGTGTACAGATGGTGTTAGTGAGGCAGCTGATGTCTTTTGAGGATTCCGTGTGATGACTGAGACATGCAGCTTGCAAAAAGTTAAACCAGTATAGTTTAACCACTGAAAAAGGAAATCACAAATATCATGGCTTATCAACCACATTTGGGTTAAGGAGAAAACCACGAATTAATAATCTAATGAATGAATAACCTAATCAGGTCTCAGCAGGAGTCTCTAATATTGGACATTGGCATTGTATACCCGCAAAAAGAGACATCCCTCAGTTTAAGTCACCAAACAAACAAACGCAGTGCTATATTTAGCATCACTCCCTCCCAAGTAAAAATCAGAAAACATGAATGGGCAAGTGACAGAGCTAAATAATTATGCAACCAAAAACAAGGGGGGGGGGGTGTTCAACAAGGTGGCATGCTTCAGAGGGCAGGCTCCTCTAAAGAGCACTGTCAGTTTAAGTAGACGAGAAGAAGGCAATCGGATCCTCTGATGGCGCCCGATAAGGACAGACAGTTTAACAAAACTGATTTCAATCAGGCTGCCAGGAGTGGAAAGTGAAAACAGAGCAAACAAATGAACCTCGAGAGAGTGAGAGACAGACAAAGAGACAGAGAGAGAGACAGAGAGAGAGAGAGAGAGAGAGAGAGATCCTTCAGACTTGTCAAAAGAAGAAGGGGCTATGAGGAGAGAGGTGGTACATTGGAAATGCAAATATGGCCCATGTTTATCAGCGAGGTTACAGATGAAGGTTAACACGCAGCGGGCCACTGCGGTTGTCATGGTGATGGTGTTAAACGGAGGCCACTGCGTGATGGTTCGCTTCTGAGCACCAAATGACAGAAGATGTAGTGTACAGTAAACACAGTAAGAATCATGGATTTGAATTATTTCATGTGGCTACTGAGGTCTAATCATGTACGCTGGTTATTTGTCCCAGTTATTATACTTTTGACATCAAGTTTACTATAAAACATAGCCAGTAACCATTAAGGCAGGAAAACAGGAATGAATGGAAGGAAGGAAGAAAGGAATAGAAGAAGGAAGGAGGGAAGTGAGCAAAGGGGAGAGAAAGGGAGGAACAGAAGAATGAAGGAATGAAGGACAGGAGAGAAGAGAAGTGGAAGAAGGAAAAGTGGAAAGAAGGAAGGAAAGTGTGAATTAAGAGAGCAGTAAAGAAAGAATGGTGGAGGAAGGAATGAAGGAATGAGGCAGTAAGGAAAAAAGAAAGCGAAGGAGGAAAGAAGGAAGGGAGTAATGGAAGAGTAAGGATTTTAGGAAGGGACAGAGGGAGGGAAGAGGAACGGAAAAAGAGAAGCAGAAGAAAGTAATGAGGGAGTAAGGAAAGGGGAAAGAGAGGGAGGAAAGAAGGAAGGGCATGATGGGAGAAGGAGAAAGGAAGGTATTAAGGAAAGGAAAGGAGAGCGGAAGTAATTGAAGGGAGTTATTTGGGAAGAAGGAAGGGACAGAGGGAAGAAGAAAGGAAAGGGGGGAAACGGAAGAAAGGAACGGCTAACAGTTTTCCTAAATGACAGCCACTTAACATTATAGCATTACTGCATGCTGAGGCCTTGTTCATGTTTTAAAGCTTACAGCAAATCCCATCACTGTGTGTGACATCACTGGTTTGATCCAGACAGGTCAGACAGAATTACACTACTTCTCGGCCTAACGTACAAACTGCTTAAGAAAACAACAGACACCAATTATGTGTGGACTCAGAGTAAAGTGGTATGGGTAGAATTGTTTATTTGACTTTTTGACAAATTATTATTTTAAATCAAGAAAGAAACGACAGATTATGCAAGGAATGAAACACTTGGGGATGTGGTGTTAAAGGAAAATATCCAACGACGGGGTGGTGTGATGTGGCCCGATGCGCTAGTGAAACCCGACAAGGGTCCATTTATAACCGCCGAGTTTTTAGCGAGATGTCGCTTGGCTCTGTTGAAAAGTGATAAACACATGCAAACGCTCTGGAGATTCCATATGCCTTCCAAAAAACAAAAAAAAACGTGTGGCAGAACTTGCAACACGATGCAGGTTAACTACTCATACCCTGCACAGCATGTTACACCTGCAGCATCAGGAACACTTCAAGCCTTGATATGATATCAGCAGAGACAGGAAGCACCAGCGTACACACCAGAGTCAGACTCTAATGACCCTCTGGCATGTGCTCTATTTCTCAGGTAGTGGCTATGGATGTGAGTGCGCATTCTCATTCAGTAGGCGTAACACGCACTGCGTTGGCGCCGAGATGAGTAGTCTTAGGAAATTGCCTTTAATATACGACGTGCGAAGTAAATCTTGTGCATGGATCATGGCGAATAAAAGAAAGGATTAAACTTGATTAGCCTTGAGATTATTATTGATTATTGGCACGCAGCTTGGCTTAATTAAGATAATTGTTTGTGTCACCGCCTCTGAAATAGATGAACTGGTGATTAATTCCAATTCAAACAAAACCTTCATTAGCCTTATTGCCTCGGCGAAGGCCGTCAGAAAGAGAGCCTCTGTGAAATTAGCTTGCAGCTCGTGCGCCGACGAGCAACAAGGCATTGCGGAAACTCTGAAGAAGCTCGCGCTTCGTATTTGCATAACTTGTTCAAACAGATCTGTGACATTATCTTTCTATTTAATTACCGGCATTCAAAAGCAGTAGCACAGAACACTGATCATTTTAGCCTAGATTAAAGTTGTCAGAGCAGGCTGCTGCGCTCGGAGCCGGCCGCGACACGCCATTTATATCACTGCGAGCCTACCGCCACCCGCGCTGCCTCATACATCAAGCTGGAGAAAACATCCCAGCAAGAATGTGTGCGTCTCTGTGTGTGTGCGTCCATGTATATTTGTGTGCGCGCGCGTGTGTGTGTGTGTGAGAGAGTGTCATGCCCGGTGTGCTGATGTCACAGCAAACCGCTGTGCTGACAAGGTCAAAGCGGACTACTATCCTCCTCTATAAGCAGTATCACCTCTCTTCCTGGCAGGCGAAGAGAAAAGAGGAGCGTTGTCAAATCAGAATGTGAATGATGGCAGATGATAGAAGTGAAAGACGCGCACACACACACACACACACACACACACACACACACACACACAGCGACACACAAACATTACTGCAGATGGCTGTGTATGTGTGTATGTCTGTGATATCCATCGCAATTCCCAGGCTCTGGCCCTGTCTCGCTCACATTAAAGTGTGGCTGATGGAAGGAGCCTGGAGTGGAACCAGGTTTTGGTGGATAATGGGCTCTGTCACACAGATCTGAACTTTTAAACTAGCCGTTCTGTTGGCATGGAGCTATTATTTAATATTTAGGATTGGGAGAATGCACATGTGGAAGCAGGTTTGGCATATAGAGTATCAATAATAGCCAGTGTTACCAGGCTATCAATTGGAATTGGGTGCTTTTGGCTAATATTTTTGCCCATGGGATTCAATGTTTGGTGTTTCCATTCATCCACCCATCCATTCATATATCCATCCATCCTTCCACCCATACATCCATATATCCAATCATCCATCCATCCATTCATATATAAATCTATCCATCCACCCATCCATCCACTCATATATCCATCCACTCATCCATCCATATATCCATCAATCTATCCAGTCATCCATCCTTCCAGCCATCCATCTTTAGCAACTGCTTTATATTGGTGTATCCTGAGACTAACCCTGGCATGATG
>JAOUWY010000035.1:16121433-16132276 GCA_025728095.1 Prietella phreatophila
CACACACACACACACACACACACACACACACACACACACACACACACACACACACACACACACACACACACACCTCGGTGGCAGAGCGAGTTCTTTTTCCCAGCGCAACCCGACAAAAGGAAAGGTACACTCATTTGCCACATTTTACACACACTGCAGCTCCAGAGTCCCCGAATAGCCTCCCGGAAAAGCCAGCAGCCTGAGAAGTCATAATGGCTTCGCCCAATTCCTCCATATTTTGTGAAATATGGCATGGCTTGTTCTATTTTAACTTGCGACGGAGAGAAAACATTGCTTGACTGATTTGTAAGCAATTGCGAATGCATTTTCATTGTCCTGCGTTTAATTGAAGTATAAAGGCAGGTCATTAGTGGCAAAAGGCAGAGACATTTATTTCCTCCCTGGAGTCAGTGCCACAGATGGGCCGACAGTCTGCTTTCTGACTCTGTTGTAACTCTTACATAAATGAATCAGTTTCGATCTCTGTGGAGACATTACAGCCGTGCTAGAGTATGAAAGGGAGAATGAGGGGACGTTGGCGCTGTCACAGAGGACAGCCATAAATACTTAATGTACACCAATTATCTGCATATATGTATGAGAGTGTGGCTCCAACCTATTATCGAAAGCGACCAGCAACCATAAAAGATCCTTGGCTTTAAACCCAGAGCTTGAAAGGGGTCTTTTGAGTGATGTTACACAATTCGAGACAATGTTCCTTCCACATGCATGCGAACTACGAGATCCTTGGAAGACTTAACATGCATGATTTCTGTCCTTAGTGGTGCAACGCACAAATCCTCTTTATCTCGTTCTTTGTCTGTGTGCATAAGTGTGACAGTGTTTGGTTGGAAATGGGGCAGCTGCTCTTAGATGAGGCATCATTTATCACTAGCCCAGGCTGTCTTCATCTCCCCTTGCTGCACTCAGGACTAAAACACATTTACCTCAGAGGATTACTGAAGGCTAAGGGCATGCTCATTCTCATGAGCTGTATGTGTGTGCGAGTGTGAGTGAGTAGGAGTCACAGAGTGAAACAGAAAGAAAGTGAGATTGCGAGAGTGCAACTTACTGAATGAGAGATAACAAGCAGTAAAACTGAGATAAATTGTGGGGTGAAATCAAACGGGGGAGATGAGGAAAAGGTCACCAAACCTGACCTGAGGTATTCGTGAATCTGCACTCCTGCCAACCGCAATGAAAGAAAGCAGATGAGGCGACGCGTATTAATTGTCAACTCTTGTTTTAAACCTCAATTAATCTACTGACATTAAGCTACAAAAGAACGGATTATGAAGAAAAGGTTACAGCTACACTGGAGCTCTTAGATGGAATCAGAAGCGCTGCATGATGAACTGCGAGCCAGTGTCATTTAGACGGAAAGCCATGCTGAAAAAATCGGGCAAGAACAAAAAAAAAGAAAAAAAAAGGCAAATATTCTACACTCAAGACTCAACCAGTCGTGTGAACAAACAGTGCCGCCACTTCACACCACCTCATTTCAGGCTGAGGACTGATTGTACGTGCTTGGCAGTTCCATCTGAAGTGCTGCTTCGCTGCTATTATATAGTGCAGAATCTTCTAGAATAAGCACCCCCAGACCTGGAAAAGCACTCACAAAATAGAACTTCTATAAACACTCCATTCCTACATGGAAACTAAGGCAAAAGAGAGGCTGTTCATTTGAGTAAAAAAAAAGTGGAATGAGGTACGCAGGAACATAATGCATGCCAGTAAAGACTGAATAATGGATGTGTGGACTGGCCCACACCTAAAGGAGGTCTGGAATAGATGTGGATTACATAGCTACTGCTGCAGGACATTTATATTGTGGTAAATATGCCATTCTTATGCCAGCCTCGTCCGCTCTGACAGAATAGGCTGTTTGTTTTGCACCACTGGAGTAAGCTATTGCTGGAGCATTTGTTCTAGAAGGGGGGTAAAAAAAAAAAAAAAAACCCTACAGTTTACATTTAAAGTGCTGGCAGGCGTGTGTGCCAATGTTGACAAGTGGCACTGCCAAACATAGTGATATTGAGAGTGGTTTGTTTGCTTGTCTCCACAAACCCACGATGGCTTATCCGTGTTGTCAAATGAAATAACACGAGCTGTGGTCTGATACCCATTTTGGACCACATAAGGTCCTTATTCACGACAAAAATGCCATGGGCGGATGCTCCTCTATTTAGATGTTGTCTCAGGGCGCAAATCAGCATTCACAGCTGCCACCAATCAATGGTGTCCACACAGACATGACTGTGTGCACCTGCCATACTGGCACATCACACCCATCCGTTAATTCAATTTAATGCTCAATCCTATTTCCAAGTCCTGTCATGTGTACGCCAGCCAAAACAAAAGAAAAAAAAGAGAATAGAAAGGAAGGAAATAACCCACGGGAAATGTGAGGTGAGAGAATGCTTGCTGATGTCTCAATTGAAAAGGGTTCTGCTAGAATTTAGAAATGGATTACTGAGAAAAATCAATGCTAAACAAACAGTTTTGGAGTTAAGACACAACTTTACAAAAGGTATTAAGATGAGAAGTAGTGATAAAAATGGAGCCGTTCCAGATTTCATTGTTTTGACTTGGAAGGAAGTCCGGTTATGGCAGTCGAGTGCCAGAGCTACTCTGAGCCGTGCAAAGGATTTCTATGGATGCTGCTGTAAGCCATATGGATTTTTTATATCATTCGTTTTTTTTTTTGTTTTGTTTTGACTTGGGATCATGTGAGTCTCTGCGATCCAGAGGTATGCTAGGCGTAGGGAATATGGTGTTATAAGCCTTAAGGGGCTGATGAGGTGTCACTGTTTGACAATGCTGGAGATTGTGTACATAACCCACCTCTGAAGTGTCATTTCTCCTCATTTCACTCTCCCTCTCAACACACAGTAAAGAGAAATGAAAAAAAAATACCTTGTCTTTTTTTACTCTCCACAAATCAGTGCAGGGACCAGAGATCATCTTTTCTAATGTCACCTCTTTTTATATGGAGCGGACACACACCCGGCACACTGCGAGTCATTTGTCCTATAAAGGTCACACTAACGTGGAGAACAAAGATTTCTCTGCTGTATAACTCTTACTTCGGTGTTTCCAGTCTGTGTGCATTTGAGGCGTGCTGCAAGGCTGTATTGTGGCCGCCTGACAGCTTTGTCCTGCAGTTACGAGTGTTCTTTGTCTCCTTTCTTTTCTTTCCACTTCCTCTGCACCCCCTCCTCAGCACCTGGGCTCTTTGGTGACTCAGCCCAGTCCCTGCATCCCGAGCTAGTAACATCCATCACCCCTGACACCGATCACCGGAAACACCCCCCCCCAACAAAATGCTTCCTCCAATTTGTTTCTCATTTCAATGTCTTTCAGCTGAGCCTCCTTCAGACACCTGTCGAAGCCACCTGCTACCTACCTCCACGGAAAAGTGTAAACAGTTCATAATCAACCCGAGTTCTAATTTTCAGCTAGTATTTATTTTTTTCATTATCAGTGAATACCCCCCAAAGCCCTAAGAGTAATGCACATGCACATTATCTTGCGTACACTAGCAAACACTTCTATCAATGGGTATCACAGCTATCAATCAGCCTTAGCTTCTGACAGCGCAGCCGAGAGCACTTCAAAAGGAAAAGCGACATCTGCTGCAAAACAACTCTATTTGCTCACCATCTCAGAAGGAGAGCATGAAGTCAGAGGAAGGATGTTGTGACCGATGTCCTTTAACCACTGAGGAAAGGAGAAGACAGACAAGGTGCAAATTCCCCATCTAGCTATAAATGTTGCAGCATATTCTCGATTTTACACACAGTTGCTAATGGCAATATCTTTATTCAAGAAAGCTGATACTTTAGACCAGAGAACAGTAATGATGTGCCAAGTACAAGGTTGTAGATGGCATATTGAATCTATGGGATAATATTTCAGAAGTTGTAATGTTCCCCTGCTCTATTTCCAGAGGGGAACCCTTAGGGTCTACTAGGCCTTTTTAAAAAATAAGCCAAAAGATTTCTGGGAAAGAAATGATACTGTCGATTCTGAGCTCCAGTTACTCGCTGTGTGATTTTGCATGGATTTCCTCCTGGTTTTCCATTTTCCCCACCTTCCAAAGGTGGATTGGCAACATGAAATTGCCTCTAGGTGTGAATGAGCGTGTGAATGTATGTGTGTATGCATGGTGCCCTATAATGGCTTCCCAGGGTGTGTTGCAATTATGCAATCAGTGAATCATGTGGCAGCAGGACAAAGCATAAAATCATGCTAGATACTAGGTCAAGAACTTCAGTTAATGTTCACATCAAACATTAGAATAGGGGAAAATAATGGGATCTCAGTGACCATGGCAAGGATATTCATGCCAGCTCTGCTGGTTTGAGTATTTCATAAACTGCTGACCTCCTGGGATTTTCACCTACAACATAGAATGGTGCCAAAAACAAAACAAAACAACAAAACCTTCCAGTGAGCGGTTAGTCTGCAGGTCAAAAAGCCTTGCTTATGAGAGATGTCAGAGAAGACTGGCCAGACCATTCTAGCTTACAGCAACTCAAATAACCATTCTTTACAAACATGGTGAACAGAAAAGCATCTCACAATACATAACATCAGATCATCACATCGGGTTTCACTCCTGTCAGCCAGGAACTGGAATCTGAGATTACGGTGGGTACAGGCTCACCAAAACTGGACAGTGAAGACTGGTATAACATCTCCAGGGTTTTGTTTGTTTGTTAGTTAATGTTTTCAGAAGGAGTCAAGCTTGATGGAGATGGAAATGGTTGATCAATGGAACTGTTAGTATTGACTCAATGCAGTTTTGTATTCCTAATTGTATACGGGTTTTCTGTAGGCGGTAGTCTATTGACTGGCTGGAATTTCCAAATAGTCACATTGAATTGTTTTCATTAGTGCGCACACAGTTGTTAAACCATTCAATTATATGCTTATTATCATCTTCACATTACATTTCATCTGTCCGCACACACATATACACTGCTAGTGTTTTCTATGATCTAAGCATCAGAACTGGAGAATGGCTGATGGAATCAGGCCTTGTGTGGGTAGATGCTGAGGCTGACAATGGCCTGACATTGCAGTGCAATTCTGACATGCTGCATTTCAGTCTTGAACCTGAGTGCCAAAAACAACATTGGATGCTGAGTTTAAGTCCATCATGTCAACAGGATGAGTCTCAGACAAGAAGATGTCACCAAATGCTAAAGACTTTCAGCTGAGCTCCTGACAAGTTAAGGCTGATTAAGACATGCTGCAGACACACAGGCAGACAATGGACATGGACCTTATTACGGACCAAGCCTCTTGTCATTGAGTGATCACAGCCAAGCAGGTGGACCTCATACTGGGCTAAGAGCCATAGAACCTTGAGTCCAATTAGTGTAAGTACCTTGTATGAAACTTTGGGAGATTGAATGGGTCAGAAACAGCACTCAACCAGAAACACACTGGACCTCGATATTTAAGGAGGGTAGAATGGCCCAGCATACAGCATTAAGGATAATTTTTTAGGCTAGTGGAGACTCAGCAGTTAGGGATCTAGGCTCCTGATTAGTTGTTCTTTTGTATTCTGTAATACAGAAGCCCACTACTCTTCAAATATTTAATGACACTCTTTGTGGGGTGGGTTGTTATAGGAAAAAGATTAATGATGGAGTGGTGTGATACGGCCAATGATTATTATTATTTTATGTTTTAAAAAAGAAAATCAGTTTATTATTAGACTTAAATTATATGGAATGCCTGCAGTACAAGTCCCCGTTAATTGCTGTTACTATAGAAACAATAATGTATATGAATATGGGACTTGCCTTACTGTCAGAGTTGCTGTTATAGAAAATCAATCAACACCTTCTGACCAATCAGATTAAAGAATTCAACAGCACTGCAGTACAAGGCCATTTGTTTCCCCTCGCACGTAGAGCTTTAGTGTCTATGCAATGGCAAAAATAGCCTAGTGGTTGACTAAAGTCAAAAGATCAGCTTAAGTCACCTTAGATGACAGTGCAGAAAAGGTTGTTGATATTTCAGGCGTACGAAGGTCAGTTGAATGAATGTTTGGAAATACTGTGTAAATCTTCATAGGTCACAGCATCAACCAGCACCATAAATTCCCTATGAACTGTGTATTTTTAAATGATAGCTTAAAATGGCAAGCCCTCATTGAGCAAACGTCCTCTGTGTGCTGCGATGAAGGGGCCCTTAGCACATGGCACACTTAGTAAATAGACTTATGGTGTTGTGCGTGACATTAAAATACAGAAGAGAGCTTCAGGGAAAGAGAAAGATGCGCTCACTCTACAAGGCAAAGCCGGGTTGGGTTTATGTAATTGGGCTATTAGCGCTCGAATGGCTACAGCGGCCTACAGCTCCACTCAGAACACACTCCCTGGTGAAAACGAGTGATAGTTTCAGGTTCACAACACGGATGTATTTATCAGTGCTTGAACCCAATGACTGCCAGACCCAGTGAAGATTTGTAGTCTCCCCATCATGAAAATGCTGAATTTAGAGCACTCTACAGCTTTCTGTGTGTCTGCCATCTAGATCCTGTTTCAGCCAGGCTAATCCTCCTTCATTTTACATTATGCGCAAAATGAGGGGCCATCTTTTTAGCGGGGGATTATTTAAAATTCAAATTCACTTTCCTAATTTACTGCAACATGGTGTGCCTGTTTTCAGCAGACAACAGGTATGATCAGTAATGGGATGATCAAACATTTAATGGGACTTGGAGTCTTTCCCTTACATAGAGAGAGACATAACGCTACTAGACTAAAGTGTGGACTTGCTTCTTCTTCACTTTTTTTTTTACAATTTTTTACTTTTTTCTAAAAAATAATAATGAAAACATCCATCCATCCATCCATCCATCTTCTACTGCTTACTCCTTCTTCAGGGTCGCCAGGAACCTGGAGCCTATCCCAGGAAGCATCAGGCACAAGGCAGGGTACACCCTGGACAGGGTGCCAGTCCATCGCAAGGCACAATCACACACACTCATACACTACGGACAATATAGACACGCCAATCAACCTACCATGCATGTCTTTGGACTGGGGGAGGAAACTCTTTGGACTGGGAAACCCCCGCAGCACAGGGAGAACATGCAAACTCCGCACACACATGGCCCGGGTGGGAATCGAACCCCGGACCCTGGAGGTATGAGGCAAACATGTTAACCACTAAGCCACCGTGCGCCCATAATGAAAACATAACACTCTAAAATAATCAAATACTTGATTTGACCAAGAAAAGTGTTAAGGAGATCCAAACCAATTTATATTTGAAATTCTTAACTGTATTCCTGATTACACTTTGCACATTCTTGGCTTCTCAACAAGCTTCATGAGGGAGCTTCACCCAGGAGGCTTTTTTTTTTAAAAAACTTCCCAAATAGGCAAAGTTCCTCGCAGCAAGTATATTTTTAGTTTTTAGACCATTATGTAAATTCATGTGATGGAAATGAACAATAAACACCAAAACAGGTGAACTACTGAACAACTGACCTTTCGACTGCATTAAAAAATAAGATCTTTAAAAATAAATAAATAAATAAATAAAATTAAACGAATAAACAAAAAAAAATTAAGATTGTAGACAGTGCAAAAGTACCGTATTACCAAAATATGTATTGCGTGCATACGAATTAACAAACCAACAAAAAAAAACACCTAGTAGGGTTTTTTCCATCTATCTTGCTAATCTTACAAATATAGTACTCAAGTTAGTGAACACTAGCTAATTATCTGTCCCTCCAGGATTTAGCAATTTTCTCATTAAGGAAACTCCTCAATATTCCCCGGAGCTTTTTGCAGATTCTACACAGATTTGGGCCAAGACTTGGCATGTGACATCTTCACAACGTGCATTCAGACAAAGCCCCCTTTGCGTAAAACATGAGTGCAAACAAAAGGTCTCATTTACCAACAAACATCACTGCAAAAAATTTCGTGCAGTTTCAATTTCACCAATTCAAGTAGTTTTCCACAAAAAAGCACAATAAACTCCACAAGTTGCGCCCGAAATTTTGAAAAAAGACCCAGAAAAATTAAGCTTATTTTCAGCAACAATCAAAAAAATTTTATAAAAAATGATGCACTGAATGATCCTGTATGATCTGAATTATTAACCACTAATACTTGGTTTCACAGTTTCTAGCGAGGCAAAACAAGCAGATTCTTTCACGTTAAAAATGATGGGACCTGATATATTTCACAAAGGAAAAGGAAATTACAACGAACCCCTTTTTCCTTCTTTTGAGCTATGTGCTCAGCCAGTGTGTCTCATCTTCAAAGCTTTAGTCCTGTACTACTTTGAAGACAAAAGCCAAGGGTATTTAAATATCACCCTTTGGAGAGGAAATGAAATTTTCTAAAGTTCTGATAATAAACAGCAGCCAGCACAGAGCAAAGAAACTGAAGGAGCTAGTTAGAGGGCATGAAGAGCTTCTAGATCAACTATGGCCTAAGTGTTGAGAAAGAGAGAGAGAGAGAGAGAGAGAGAGAGAGAGAGAGAGAGAGAGAGAGAGTTTCACATTTTCCCCATCAGTCACAGTACATGGGGTGTGGGTGCCAAGATGATGCATATTACTATACCGGGGCTTAATTTACGGTCAATGCAGTTATTGATCTGTCAGATCTGAGTGGCTCCAAAAAGGCAGGAGAGAAATGCTGATGAATAGAAGGTCACTGATAAAAATGGACCATGATAAATCAACATCATTGACCAGCACTGGCTATAAGACGAACAAAGTCAGATACACTGCAAAACTGTCTTACAAAATTTATGCCATATAGTGCTGCCTCATGTAGAAAGAAGCCTCACGTGAAATGACGTACTGAACACTCATCAAGGTGCACGTGTAAGGGTGCATCTAATATCACTGAGAATCCATCGAGTGTAGCGGCATAGCACACAAGCACGTGTTCCTACCAGCCTAACCCTATACATCAGCCATTGATTGGTTTTTTCCTACTTGTCAAAGCTAATTTGTTTGGCGTAATTTATCCTAAACAAGATTCGAAGCATGCAGCAGTGTCATCATACAGAAAAACACGTATGCATTAAGAGTACCTGCTTTGGTAAACACTTGAAACCGACAGACGTGACTTGTGTAAAACGCAACAGGAAATAAAAAGGAGGTCATGCTCAAGGCCGAGCCTAGAAAATATCTGCATAGTTGCTCTCTGCTCACGTTGCTTCTGCTGGAATACCAATACGACGAACTCTTCAGGAAAATCTTGGCAATAGGGATTTGCATTCTGTGAATAAACACCCGTTGACCACATAACTGACACCGCGAGCACTTTCGTGGTTTGATAAGAGAGAGCCACAGTTTGTTTTGTTTTTTCTGCCCTCCAGTTAAAGCGAGAAGTCGTCAAATTAAACACAAGCCCTGTGAACACCCTGCTCACAGGATATGAATTTAAATGAAATTTGTGTTAGTTTTTTTTATAGTCGAGGAGACTGGGAATGAAAGCGGAGAGAGCAGAAAGTCAGCACACGGAACCTTTCGTGCGAGCCACATCCTTCTCTTGGGGCAGGTAGAATTAATGGGGAGCAGATGGTCGCTCCTTTAAGGTCAGTGCTTTTGCTTCAAAAACGCACATCTCTCTGAATCATTAAGCACGTCGGCAGTACTCTGTTGCATAGCGCGCACAACACGTAGGAGTCGGACCTGCGCTAAACATGAAAAATCACGAGGGTGATGTGACGAGAGCCTGCACTGTTGTGTTGCTGTGTCATGTTGGCGCGATGAACGCCTTACTGGTTCAAGCAGGAATCAGTGGCTTACCCTGTATCAACCTCCTTCGAGGGAATGCAAGCCAAGAGCCGTGTGGGAAGTGTGTGTGGCTGCAGGCCTCTACCGGGTCCTTTGGGTGTCTTGAGCAGACTCCGCGCCAGTCCGCAGATTCGCCACGTGACCCCTGAGCCAGCTGTCCTGGAGCCCTTGTATGCTCTTGGCTGATGTCGTGCGGGCGCCTTTTCATCTCTCGACGTCGCACGACCCCCGCCTCCGATGTTTGCATACCGTGCATGAAAAAGGGTGCTCGCCAAGCTGTACAGGTGTTTCGACAGGATGGCGCGATAGCTATAAATCAGCTAAAGTGGTGTGCGTTTCAGAACACAAACCCGGTGCGGCACAATAGACCTGACTGCTAAACAGAGCTCCGATTTGATTAAGGTCCCATAGAGCAGCTCGAATCAATACTCCTGTGTTATGCATCTAGCCTTGAATAGTTAACTTACATAGTGCAATGAATCGCTTTGCGTTTTCATGCCTCAAGAGATGCAATTAATACTCGCAGTATTAGCATTTCGCCTGTTTTCAACTCAGCATGAATGAATAGAGGGTGTGATGCGGAAAATGATGAAAGCTGACGGGGAAATAAAAAAAAATATATATATATATATATATATATAAAACACTGCAGAGCTGCCGGCGGGTTCTCTTGTGTTTGCCTTTATCGCACACGCCGCAGCCTCCTGACCTGCTATTGAATAGGAGAAGAGGGAGTTAGCACCATTCTTCCTTTTCTCACTCTAGTCAATAAATCCAGTGAATCACCATGAAGCTTCTCGTCCTGCTTAAGAGGCATGGGATTTGATCAAACTGCATGTCTCCCATCTGCAGACTGGAGCTCAATAAACCCACACTGGTGACTAGTGGAAAATTATACAGTGGGAAATAGGCCATTATATATTTCAGCATGTTTGATTAAAGCTGTGTCTAGTAACTTGCCTGGCTTCTCTGTCAACTGTATTTATAACACATCCTCAAATAAACAGCCATGCTGCATTTATCTGTTCATCTTCCCCAGCCCGGAGATATATA
>JAOUWY010000035.1:16132297-16148430 GCA_025728095.1 Prietella phreatophila
CACATGCCTGTGCACACACACACTGTAATAGAGACCATATTTCTACCCGAACACAAAATGAATATTTGATATTGGCACACTGCTTCTTCAGTTTCAGGGATAATCTATTATTTGTGTATGCTTTCCAGAGACAGGCCGGCTCTGCTTTAATAGTTGTGATGAATTGCCGAATAGTTTATATTAAAAGGGCAGAAGACGTTACTATCAATCATCTGGAGCTTTTAATTGAGGAGACTGGTTCCCATCTTTTATTCTGCCAGCTCCTCTCTCTCTCTTTCTCTCTCGCTCTCTTTTTTTCGTTCTGTGTAAGATCACGAGCGAAGAAGTCAACGCCAAAGCAAATTCCATTGTAGCCCCCACCAGCTGTGTAGCTCGGACCAGAAAACAGGCTTGCCTGCTCGCTGCGCTCTTTAATTTCTGGGATGAATGGAGCTGCGACCAAATCTCCATGAAGAGATAACGCGACTCGCTCCGTCATTCAGCAGCCGAGCTTTACACACGCTAGTCTGGGTCCTGCTGTACGTACTGAACCACGACACATAAAACATTGTGACACTGGTGCAATTACACGAGTCGGACACTAATGCGTTCTAATATCATTTACCTGCTGTATCTAATGTGTATCCGAAGTCTGATTTATTTTTGTCTCGCATCCTTCTTTGCTTGGTATTTAAATCAAGACATTTCCATACTGTACGATATGAAAAACAAAACCTGCGCTACTCTTAGAAAAGTGGATGTTTATAAAGTTTATGATGATATTTATTTTGTACTATTACACCGAACCTTAGGATAGCTCGCGTGCTGATGAAATAAAAACGTTTAATTTGTTTACAAAGTTTGTTTCAAATTGACTTTATGTAAAAAAAAAATTAACAGTGCTCAAAATATTTACCAGAGTCCAAAAAATGGAATTGGGGTTTTGGGGTGCCCATGTTCAGCACTGAATTTACAGTGTCTTCCACTAATATTGGCACCCTTGGTAAATATGAGCAATGAAGGCTGTGAAAATTTGTCTTTATTGTTTAACCTGATCTTATGTTTAAAAAAATCACAAAAATGCTCGGCTCTCATGGATATCAAACAATTGCAAACACAACACAGTCTCTGTTAAATATATGTGTCCCACAATTATTGGCACCCCTATGAATTCATATGAGAAAAAATATATTATAAAAATATGAGGGAACAAATTCCCTTAGTCATTCATAACAATGGGTAAGATCAAGGAATATAGCTGTGATGCACGGCAAAAGGTTGTTGAGCTTCACAAAATGGGAAGTGGCTATAAGAAAATCTGAAAATGCCCATTTCCACCATCAGGGCAATAATTAAGATGTTCCAGTCAACTGGAAATGTTATGAATCAACCTGGAATTGGACACGCATCTATAACGTCTCAACGCATTGTGAAGAATATGGTTCGAGTGGCCATCAAATCTCAAAAGATCACAGCTCACTCACAGAGAATTGCAGAAGTTAGTTACGTCTTGTGGTCTCCAAAACTACAATCTGAAGTCACCTACACCACCACAAGTTTTTTGGAAGGGTTTCATGAAAAAAGCCTTTACTCTCATCCAAAAAAAACTTCAAGCATCTTCAGTTTGCCAGACACTACTGGAACTTCAAATGGGATCGGGTTCTATGGTCAGATGAAACCAAAATAGTGCAATAAACGCCAGAGGTGGTTTTGGTGCACACAGAGAGGTAGCCATATGTAAAAGTACCTCATGCCCACGGTTAAACACGGTGGTGGCTCTTTAATGTTTTGGGGCTGTTTTTCTGCCAGAGGACCTGGACATTTTTTTAGGATACATGGCATCATGGACTGTATCAAATATTAACAGATATTAAATGAAAACTTGACTGCCTCTGCCAGAAAGTTTCAGATGGTCCATGGTTGGATCTTTCAGCAGGACAATGATCCAAAACACACATCAAAATCAACACAAAATGGTTTACTGACCACAAAATCAAGGTCCTGCCATGGCCATCCCAGTCCCCTGACTTGAAACCCACAGAAAACCTGTAGGGTGAACTGAAGAAGAGAGTCCACCAGTGTGGACCTTGAAATTTGAAGGATCTGGAGAGATTCTGTACAGAGGAATGGTCTCAGATCCCTTGTCATGTATTCTCCAACCTCATCAGACATTATAAGTGAAGACTCAAAGCTGTTATATTAGCAAAGGGAAGTAGTGCAACATATTGACTAAAAGGGTGCCAATAATTGTGGCACACATATATTTAACAATATATATTTTTTTGATAAACATGTGTTTGCAATTGTTTGAATTGTTTGTTTGTTTGTTTTATTTTCAGTAGTTTCCCAATATATATAATTTTGTACACATTAGCCTGGGTTCTGTGCTACAGTATGTATTGAACCACAACACGTAAAACATTGTGACACTGGTGCAATTGCACGAGTTGGACACTGATGTGTTCTAATATCGTTTACCTGCTGTATCTAATGTGTGTCCAAATGTGAGGAATGCACACTGTGGTTTCTTTTGTCTCACAACCTTCTATGGTTGGCATTTACTGTAAATCCAGTGCCTTATCACACCAAACACAATGCATCTCACTATTCAGCATGGCTAAACATGGAGTCTGGCTCCCTAGAGTAAACGTAATGTCTGTGAAAGATGACAGCTGCTTTGAATACAGGGTTGCTAGTGTGTCCGTCCTGGCCAGAAGAAGCCGCTCAGTCCAGGGTAATGACACTGCAGTAGTGCTGGCGCGTACCATCAAGTGAGGCAGTGTGTCAACGGAATGCATTGCAGCATAAAGAAAGAGTCTCCTCTCCATGTCTCTATCAGCCCGTGCAATCAGCCATGAGCGCTGGTTAGTGTCTCGGGCTTGAGGTCACCAACTATCCGTGAGCCATTAGTGAGGGAGGTAATTTGATTCCGTGCACTGATAACATATTAAATAGTTTAGGAATAGTGCTTAGGCCAAGAAAAATCCTGCTTACTCCAACAACAAAGAGACTCTTCGGGACGAGTGCCCATACAGAGCACTGTTTGCTTGATAAAGGGGGAAATTAAAAGCCGCATGGCTCTGTACAGATAGTGGGTACAGTCTAGCCTCCTGCTCTAGCGCCTCGCTAGGTCTCTGGGGGACTGCGAGCTTTATGGCTGTTGATCACATTTCCTTAGAAGTGGATATTGTGTGCATTATTTAGCTCCAATGCCAAAAACCTAACACTCAAATCTAAATGGCATGTCTGCTAAACTCCCATGCCACTCGCAAATTTCCTCTAGTATTTGTGTGCGTGTGTGTGTGTGTGTGTGTGTGTGTGTTTAGAAGAAATATCTGTCCAATTAATTTAAAGTGCATTTAAATAATTAAAGTGCCACAGAGATATACGAATGTTGTTTCATTTTCTCTGTGGCACTTTAATAGTAGGCTCAATTGATTTATTCGGTGCACCAGGGGGATATAGATTTATTTTCCACATAAAAAGTACGTTTCCATTGACTTTATGTGGATAATATACAGGTGAGCGATATGGAAAAATAAAACCCACATCACAATATAGAAGCCATTTTCATGATGTGTGATATATAAAGTTGAAAATGAAGAACTGACTGTAGTGTTGCATGTAAAGAAACCATTCAAAACGAGGATAAAAGGTTACCAAGGATAAAACATGATACTCCTGGAAAAGTTGATACTGACAATTTATTACGATATTGATTTTGTGTCGCCTTTACGCCCAGCCCTAAGATAGCATGAGTGACCAAGTGCATTTAAAAATTATTTGAAAAAATTGTAATTAAATTAAAATAAAATTATTTTTAAAATATTTGCTGAAAATATGGGCATAATGATGCAATTGAAACAAACAAACAAACATTTAAATAAATGAATAAATGAAATGAAACAATTATATACACATTAATACAGTACATTAGATAAACAAATAACAGTTTAAAAAAAACAAATAAAATTAAACAAACAAACAAGCAAACATATAAAAGTCAAACTTTTTTTTGCTTTTTCAAACTGAAAAACTTTTTTGTGAAAATTACAAGCAGACTGCAGTAATGTATGCTGTCTTTTGTTTTTCAATTATTTTTTTTTTACTTTTGTGAAAACATGACAAAAAAAATCTGAAAGACTGTCTAGACAATGCATTAGAATTCTCCACCTACACAGATAAAAACACCCAACTATGATACCATGTTAATGATGCGATTTAAATCATGAAACATTACAAGAAAATGTGCTGTAGTTTGCCATCATAGATAGTCATTACATTACTACAATCAGATTAAGCAAGGTTTCCCTGTCCTCCACTGCCCATATCTGGTGCTCTTTCTCTATCCTGCTTTTCCCTCTGCTTTATTTCCAATATTTCTACAATGTAATGCACAACTGCCATTTCCATCGCCCACATTGGCAAACATTTTTTAAGCGCTGAAACATTTTCCACACAAAATCCCTTGAATACAAACCTGCCCATTGTCATGTTCTCACTCCCCCTCCAATCATTTTAGCTCAATTCCTCTCTGAAATCACCATCCAAACAGGCCATCTCACACTCTGTCCCTTTTCTGGCTCCTTTTTTCTGAAGCCCTGTCACTACCTAATATAAAAATTTTAAGCTCTGAATGTGTGAAGAGGTCCTCCAGGCGCATGCTGAAAAGCATCTTGAGCGCTTTAATGCCACTGAAATGTGCATGCAGCTCATCCACTTCCTCCAGCCAGGTATGATGGCACCTTTCAAACTGACCACCCAAGAGATTTTTATGGCGCTTCAACCAAGTGTCTATAGTAAAGGCTGTCCGCTCGGCGGCCATCTTGGAAGCATTCGCAGGTAGTTATTTGCAGTCATAGAAGAGCAGGCTCCTGTCTACTTGTATAAGAAGTGACCTATATACCATAAATATGTATTGACAAGATGATGTTTTGTATATGGAATTGTAATGGGGGTAAAAAATCTGACAAAAATGGAATAATAAAAAAAAAACTAAACATTTTTTGTTTGCTATAGCTACTGAACATTCATGACTTTCCACGTCTTTCCACAATTAAAACTTGCCATTACAGTGTATAACTTTGATATTGTTGCAGACAACAATCGCATGTTTGCTTGTATCTTTCTCATTTGTAAGTCACTTTGGATAAAAGCATCTGCTAAGTGAATAAATGTAATAAAATAATTCTTTTGTGGTATTAGACAGCATTATGTGACGTGACCAATTTAGCCAATTTAGTGCCATTGTGACCAACGAGTGTTGACCGTAGCTGTCAGAAATTTTGATTGAAATGTCACAGTGTGAGCGCTGCTACAATGCTCGTCTAAAAGCCACCAATAAGAGGTTGAATTAGGATTTCACAAAACTCATGGGACAGCAACTAATTTGGCACTCCTGATGGTGAAATATAAATGAAATACGGTAATTGACAGAATGTTTGGAAGAATGTTTCACTTTATAGAAGATCATTTCCTGCACAATCCTGGATCTTGGTGATTGAAGGCCTAGGAATATCATTTTGTTTAATCGCAGGTCTTTACATGATTTCATTTGGCATGGAGAACATGTTATTGCACAGCCTGTTATAGAATTCAGCCAAGATTTTACTGGGATCATCTCACACAGCATGTATGTGATGTATTAATCTTAAAAGGCTGCAGTAATTGCACAGTGCCCAATATCTGCACATGAATTATTGTAAGAATCTCACAGGTCAGGTGATTGGTTCATTTACTGAGGGGTGGGTTTTTACATAATACAGCTTTATGCACTTCATGTACTCTCTACTCTGTCTATTCTACAGACCTAGCTCCCAATGGGCTCCCTTATCATTTGCCTTGGTGGAACTCTATGGTAATACGCTCCTGCCCATTGATTAGCTGCCATTTCCTCCATGCGCTGAGCCAAGCCTCAATGCACTCGCTTCAGGGACCTAGCCACTGAAATGCCATCTCTCAAATAATTAAGCATATCCCATGCTTTTCCTGCTGTCGCTATAGATTTCTATAGATTGGTCAGTTTTGAGTTCAGCACAGTGCACGGAGCCTGTGGACGTCCGTGAGATTTCGGGCAGTCAGCAATGTGTAGCATGGGTTTCTGCTAGACTCACAGCTTCAGCCTCTCTACTCCTAATTGGCCGATGTCTGCAGATGTGTATTGCTCAGACACAACCTCTGAAAAGCCCTCCAACCTCAGTATGACAAGGATTCCTAAAAACAAACAGCCCCTCCCATATGGACTTGACCATCTGCACATTTGCAAACACACACACACACACACACACACACACACACACACACACACACACACTTGAATGCACTCGCAAAGGCAGAATGAGTGCAGGCAGACGAGTGCAGCTTAACCCCTGCTCTGGCACCATCCATCAGTGTGAAGAATCGGCACGCTTGCATTGCCTCAGACAGAGCATTTACACAGACAGGTGGGATTGAGACAAGGTCCGTAACGGAGGCCTAACCCTTACCTCCATCCTTCAAGGGTCATTCCAGATAGAGAGCCTAAAGCAAGACTATACTATCATGTTTTGTGTTTGCAGCTTGCATATTTAATTTTGTAATACGAGATATTAGGCTAGTGTTGCTAACAAGTAAGGGGTGCATACAGTCGCCAGCTTTGCACTGCTCAAATTGCACGTTGAAATATCACACTTTCCTGGAGATCTCAGTAATAAAAAACTGTATATGAACAGTTTCAGTAAGCCTGTATTTAAAATAAACAAAAAAACAAATCAAACTATCACTATATTGTATTATGAATTGAACCACTGGAATAATTCCTCCTTGTACAGGAAAGAGTGACGGTGACAGGAAAGATATCGGTATCCTCTTTCAAGTTTTGAAAACGTGAAAGCCATGCCTCCTATTTACATCTAATGCTGGTGTGGCATAATACCAAACTATGTGTTGCCAAATGGCTGACTTTGTCGCTATATTTGGTGACTTTTTAAGATGTTTTAGCAACTTTATTCTATACAACAGCCTAGTAACAATTCTAGCGAATGTTTATCAAACTTTAGCAACTGTCCTGCACTTAAAACATTTAAGAGCACCACTGGGCTCACTGACCAGGTACTTATTAACATTGCTCCAAAATGACCAATCCCAGCTTACCATTGTTCCAACTAGCTATCACTGATCACCACTGGCCACAATGACCAATCACTGGTCATCACTGGTCTGAATGACCCGTCACTTATTTACATGGCTCCCAAATGACCAATCACTGATCACCACTGGTCACAATGACCAATCACTGGTCACTACCGGGCTCAAGGACTAGTCACTAATAACTATTGCTCCCAAATGACAAATCCCTGATTACCATTGTTCCCACCAGCAATCACTGATCACCAACGGTCACAATGACCAATCATTGGTCACTACTGGGCTCAATGACTAGTCACTAATCACTATTGCTTCCAATTGACCAATCCCTGATTACCATTGTTGCAACCAGCAATCACTGATCACCACTGGTCACAATGACCAATCACTGGTCACCACTGGTCTCAATGAAAAGTCACTTATTAGCATGGCTCCCAAATGACCAATCACTGATCACCACAGGTCACAATGACCAATCACTGGACACCACTGGTCTCAATGAAAAGTCACTTATTAACATGGCTCCCAAACAACCAATCCCAGATCACCACTGGTCTCAATGACCAATCCCTGATCACCATTGTTCCAACCACCAATTGCTGATTGCCATTGTTCCCAAATGACAAAACCCTGCTCACAGTTGTTTCCAAGGGACTATTCACCAATTACCATTCTTCTTAAACTGCCAAACACTGATCACCCATTTTTCCCCAACAACCAATCACTGATCACCACTATTCCCCACAACCACCTAAACAAGCATCTCCAAACACTAAGCATATCATTCTAGCTATATTACCTTAGTAGCACAAATAAAGAAGCATCTCCAGATGCTAAACATTTCTTGTTCTTCCTCAGAACTCCTGGGGAATTTAGTAAAAAAAAAAAAAAAAAAGTCCTCATAATACTATAAATACACTGAAATTACAGCATCAAGTACCATCACTAGCATCAACTACTAACTGAACAGGAAACATTATTGTGTCACTCATGAAATTAGCCAAGTTTCATCTAAAAATTCAAGAATCTACAAAACTGAACTGTTTATATGGAATTCTATATAAGTTTATATGGAATCATATACATGGTGACCCTATTTGAATATGAACTTTTCTAATCGATAAATAGCAAAAACCAAAAAGCTAAAAAAGGAAAATTATAAGCATCTAGTGCACAAAATATACTCATAAAAAGACATTTTAAGTGTTGTGCGGTGATGACATATTGTGCCAACCCAATTTTTCACACACCCCACCACTACCTTTACTCAATTTAAGCACAAATATCACTCTGTCACTGGCAATCATCAAATTAATATGACGAGCAAACGCAGGAGCAGCATGCAGCAGCACCAGGCCTCCAGATTTGTGCGCAGCTGTCAAGGACAATCACAGAAAACCAGGCCTGTGTAACTTGAGTATGCAGCTGTGTTGCAGCAAGCGGCTCATGCTGTAGAGGAGCATATACACTGCATTATACACACACACACACCTAACAGAACCATCTGAGACATCACTAGTCTTTACTCATTCTTGTACTCCTGCTCTTCTCTCTTCCAGTCTCTATATAATACAAAACTGGAATCATTACATAACCATCCCAATAAGTGTTACCTCGAGCAAAAAAGACTGAAATTTTAGAAAACATTAAGAACATACCATTGCTTTTAAAAAAATACAAAAATAATTTTTGGTATGCAGATAAAGAAGCTCCCAAACACCACAGGAGTGCAGATCGTGAATATTTCATCTGACAAAAAAGCTACTTTTTATAGCAAACAGACAACGCCAGAGAGTGCTGACAGCTGTACCATGTTAGACTTTTTCTGCAGAAACGTACAGCTTCATCTGTGGCAGAAAAACAAAATATGAGCTTCTGGTTGCTGAGAATAACATCTGAATAGAGACGAGACCCTTTCTGAAGCAGGAAAAAAATGAAGACAAATCTAAATATCCATATCATTAAAGCGTGGATAGTCAGAAGAATGAACTGGTTAGAACAGGCATGTTTCAGCATATATTTAATGTAAATGCCACGTTTGTGTAATGTAGGCATCATGTTTGTGGAACATTATGTAAATGTCATGTTTGTGTATATATTTTTTTTATATGTATATATAAGCAACATGTAACATACACATTATACTTGTGTAAAGAAAGCTCTAGGATGGTGTAATGTAAATGTGTCATGTTTGTGAAACATAAGTGTTATCATTGTGTACTGTAAGCATCACATTTGTGTAATGTACAGTTCGTCATTTTTTTATTTTTTTATTTTTTATACACCTCATACTGCGTATTCTGTAAGTGCTACCAATGCGAGTCAATGAACCAAGGAGTGTGTGGACAGTCACAACATTGTTCACTAAAATAAACAGCATATTCATTTTTATTCTGGTTTCCCATGTTGGTGTAATAAGCATAATTACTGAACAACCTGTTGATTCTGATTTGAAAAATAGTTCACATTAAGTAGGGATGTGTGATATGAATAGATGTCTATAGAGTTTACAGTTTGTGTATGTGGCAAGAGAAAAAAAAATTGTAAATGAGGCACGTGTTAAAAAAAAAAAGCTCTAGAAATGCAGTAGTGTTTTTGACGCATATGAGCCGTATGGATACAGTAAAATTACTCTGTCTCTAAGTTAGCAAGACAATAAAAATGCAGCTTGTCACGTCAGTGAGAAAGTACAAAGCCCTTAAAGACTTAGAGTCAGAAAGCTTCAAGTTACAGCTTTATCTCTACCAGTTACTAAAACCTATGATTTACACTGCAGCTGGAAATACTGTTAGAGCTGCAGTTATAGAAAATGTTGAGAATTCAGCAGTGCTGTGGTGTAAAGCAGTAACTGGGACCTTTTGCCTATATTTGCCTGATGGTCCTGGTATAAAAATATTAACATTATGCACATGGGTGTCTCTGGAAATATTTTTACACTGCACTGGGTCCTTGGGTGCAAAAAGTTTTCGAAACCCTACACTAAAAAAATTGGCCAGACCGTATGTACACGTAAACTTGCTCCTACACACTTGTACCATTATGGCTTTTTGTGCTGTATTGAGCGTGCGGACTCCAGTGAGGCTTCAGCGAGATCTTAAGGTCGTGCCTTACATTTCCACCAACTAGTGTTGCACAGAAACCTACTCCATCCCACTTCGCCCCCATGCAGGGCCCCTAATAAACACCACTGCTCCAGATATGCGATGAGTCAACCCCCGAGGGCGGATTTCTCAACAACAAGCCTCGTGCATTTCAAACATACTCTTCAAAAATAATTGGCACATGTCACCGGCTATAAAAAAGGTGGTTTTTAGTAATCCTGGGCATATGCTCGGGACATATGGGAACAGCTTATCATGTCTGTTAGATGTCAGACTAAATTACACAGGGTCAGTACCCGTGGCTGCACAAAAAGTATGTGTTTACGGTAATCATATGGATTTGTAGAGATTAATGGGAGTTCAAGGTGTTTACTGTAAGGCTCTTTTGGTACACCCATCCAAGAATAGATAAAAAATGTTTAAACTAAGCAGCCTGCAGAGAAAATATGCTTGTGTAGCATTAGAGAGGAGTGAGCTCCCCTCCTACCTGAACTGCACTCCCTCAGAAATATTTGATTAACTTGGAAATTTATTGCACGGTGTCCTACATGAGCTAAATGCATCTCTGGAGTGCGTTTTTCATTTTTCAGGCAGTATCCGTCCATTGCATGAATATGAAGGACGAGAATGTAGCCCTGGGCAGTTTCATCTCTGCTGCCAACACTGCTAAATGGCCCCCGTGCCCATACAGATCGCCATGGTTCGTTATTAGCCAGCTGAACTGTGGCTTGAAGGTACTGCTCTGTTTATTCTGCTTATTCTTACAACATGGCATACATGTGGGTGTGGGTGTGTGTGTGTGTGTGGGACGGGGGGGNNNGGTGGGGGGTGGGGTGGAGTATGAACGAAGTTCTTCAAAGGAACTGTTGGACGTGATCGTGGCGCTGGCTGGACTCCAACACATCAAAAGCCTGGCAGACCTGCAAAAGAGGTAACTTTAAAGGGAAAAAAAATGGACTTGCACATCTCTAGCTGTGTATTGCCTTTGGGTCCTCTGACTTTGCATTTGGGGACGAGGCCAGTGGGTGAGACAGGGGATGGAGATGTAGAGATGAAAGACAAGCCAGACTGGTTCATACTGTGAGTCTACTATAGGTACAGTGCACATGGTAAAAAACTCATTAGAGTGTGTGCTCTTCCAGCTGACCTCGCTCTGTAACAGTCTACCAGTGGCAGAGTCACAGCCAGAAAGTGTGTTAGTGTGTGTGTGCGTTTGTATGTGTGTGAGTCTGAGGTAAGTGCCAACGGGGTGGACTCAAGCCAGTGTCATCTAGGGAACATCGTTCAGACACAGCGATTGATCAGACAGGACCAAAATTGGAGATGTGCTGCCCGTGATCTGGGCCAGCACTACTGGCCAATTAAAAAACAGGAGAGAAAGGTAGACAGATGTGTGTCTCAGTGAGGCAGGACAGCGAAGACGCGAGAACGTAGGTAGCTGCCAGGCTTTGATCAGGCTCCGCTGGGCACGGCTCGGCCTCTCCAGGGACTCGACCATTACTTCCTCTTACAAGTCCCAATCTGACAGGTGGAACTCTGCAAACAGACGCCAATCCCACAGCAGTGTGCATGATCTGCAGCCAATTATCAAATCAGGAGATGGAGTCATCTCCTTAAAGGACTTTAACCAAAAAGTACTCCTGGGAGACAGGGCAAAGATGAGGGGGTGGTGAGAGTAGCAGCACGGAGACGTGTGCCACAGCTGATTTGACTCTTTTTCTTTCTCAGGAGGTTTACTGAGAGATTTAGTCTGGTTCAAAATGCTAAAAGTGGGGGAAAAAACTTTAACATCACATCAGCTCATTTTTCTTGCTTTTCTGTTTCTTTTAAATAAGTAAACACATGTTGTGTGTCAGAATTGATGGCAGCCCAGATGCACAACAGTAAAACCCGGCAGCTGCTCATCTGTTGCTGTCTTGGTCACAGCATGAACCAGAACAATATAATAGGGGGAAAATGTTTGAACACAGTTTGTATGACAATAAACACTCTGGGCATTAAGGACAGACTAAAAACATTATATCTGAATCCTATTAGCTACATTAGCAAGCATGGTAATATTCAGACATTTTTGTAATCACAACATTTTCCATACTGACAAATCATAGCTGTCATGAATGGCCCCTCTCAGTGCAAGGGGCAGTTCCGAGAGCAATGAATGCCACTTTTGAATGAATACATCACTCTATAATGTGCATCCTTTCCTGGCGTGTTACCCTACTGTGATCACCTGTTCTGTGTCTAACCCTTGAATAGTTTGTCTATTTCTACCCTTCTTTGCCAGACTACCTTTGTGAAGTCTTATTGTGCTTTTATGTTCTTATGTATAACCCATAATTCCCTAGTATTTTTTTTTTTGTGGTTTCATACAGTGACAATTCATGGATTGCCCTTAATAAAGCAGATGTTGAGTTTACGCACTTGCATCTGGACTCATATTACAGCATGTTACAATAGCAATTCATCATAAAGTTGTCAGAGAAGCACAAAAAAAAAATCACATGGCAAAACAAAATCCTTGATTCGTATAGGTAAGAATAAGAAAAATAACTTGCTTCTGTTAGTAGATCATTTTGCTTCACACAGGTTAATCTAGGCGAACATATAATAACTGCAATAATAAAAATTCATAACATTTTCCAACAAATTTGAGAGAAAACAGAAAATGGAACAGGGAAAACAGAGGTACTGAGGGATAATTAAGTGGTGCTTAACAGGACTTTTCCCCTGACAATTTTCTTAATGCCAAAATTACCAAGTTATCTAATGTCAGCTGTTAGAATGATATTATATCATACATTGTACTCTCTTAAATATTCATGATTATTGATTCAAGATTCATGTTACAGAGAATCCAGAAATCCCTCCACCCTAAAGACTTTTCTGTGTTGGAAAACCTACCACTGACACTGGAGACCCCTTCCACTCATATGAAATAAACATCACAATAAACTTCATCATAGAAGGAGCATGATGATATAAACCTGTGATTTGCTTTGCAGCTGTCCTACTGTCAGAGATACCAATCAAATGACAAAATTGAATACGCAAAATCCACTTTATTCTTGCACAAACATTTTAATACATTTCGTATCTATACAGGCTGTTTCATTTGAGGATGTTCTGGAACTTGCTGCACCACTATAGTGTACACAAACATTAGGCATATCAAACCAAACTAATAAACTAGCAAGTGTAGAAATGCATACATATACTGCACCCAAGATCTACCCTCTATCACTTGAATCTCTCCTCCTGTTCAAGCACTATAAGATGTTCTAAAACTTTTTGCAGCTGAGGACAGCTTTAACTGTTCCACAGAACCCTCAGTACACATTTATGGATATTAGAGTCATAATTTAAAACGATAATTTGGCCAATAATTGTTTTTTTTTTTTACTTTATTTTTATACCAACCATTACATGACATTGTAAAAGAAAATTATTGTAGCTTTTACAACTGTAAAACATATTTGCAATAAAGAAATATAAAATCTTACACTGTATAACATAACATAACCCAGTTAATTTGCTTGACACAGGGTACAACTGAGCTGAAGTGTCTTGCTCAATTAAGGACCCAACTTAGGCAGTTTGGTGGTGTTGGGATTTGAACATGTACCCTTCTTATCTGTGACCCGAAGCCTTAACCACTGTGCCACCACAACTAGCATTCTATTCATTCAATGCAATATTTTAGTGGGGTTAATGTTGTGTGTTCAAGTCCCAGCAATGCCAAGCTGTCATGACTGGGAAAGACCCTTAACATTCAGCTTATATGCATCCTGCATCAGCCAAATGAGCAAATGTATTGGGTTATGTGTCATTTTAGACAACATTCAAATATTACAGTTTTATTATAAATATGCTTTACAGTTGTTTACTGTAACTCTTACAGTACTTTACCAGCAAACCATCCAATTTTAGGTACCCCTTATCCAACACAGAGTCGCGGGGATCCTGGAGCCTATCCCAGGGGACTCAGTGCACATGGCGGGGGACAGCCTGGACCGAGTGCCAACTCATCGCAGGACTGGCAAACCAAATTACTGTAAAATTTAACTTTATTCACAATGCTAATAACTATATGATAAGACTATAGGAACTATAAGAACTATAAGGACTATAAGAACTCAATAAAACTGTAAACACTTGGTTAAGATTCTCAAACCCCTGGAGTTCCCCAGACCTCATTATGAGGACCACTAGACTAGAGTCCCAGTGGCTGCTTATTGTAAATCCATTTATAGGCTGCTTCTCACTCAGAAAACAGTGGCACAGTTTAACCAGTTTAGCTATTATCACACAAGTAGGCATAACAAGGCATATTTAACACTACAGATAATCTTGAGAATCTGAATGCTGTTTTATTCAGGCTACAGTACATCTGTGCATGTCATGAGAGTGCACCGTACTTCCATTTCATGAAACGATGAAAAAGGCTCATTTTTAGGAAGAGAAGGCAAGTGCGAAAGACTCTTCGAGGTGAAAACTCAATCTTTTCCCCCCAGAGTCTTGTGCCTGTGTGGAAGGACAGATAAAAACTCTTCACACTTCTCTGCATGTGCATACTTATCTGTGAGTCCTTAAGTAACTACTGTAAAATCTCCCTTTTTCACTGTCTGTGTTTCGAGTGCTGGCCTGCACTGGGTAAATTGGCTGGACCAGCACTACTCATCCTCACTCTGCAATTAGCCATAGGTGGATGCACAATCAACATAGCTGGATATTTCACTTTTTCCTCAAAATCCCTTTTTATTACCCACTTCTTCCTGGCTGCAAGGCTCAACAGCCACGGCAACGTCGAAGGTCCTTAGCACATCTAAAGATGGCTAAAAATACATTTTGCAGAAGTCTCTGAGTGTGTGTGGGGAGCCGCTGATTGACACGAGACATGTCCGTGTTGGAGGAGCAGAGAGGAAACATGCCTTTACAGCAGCCTCTTGATATGAGTGGCTGTGTCGACCTCCGGAAGAGCACTCATGTCTGAACCGACACATGCCAGTCAAAAAAGGAGGAGTGATCTCAATCAACTATGGCAACGCTGTACCTGCCCACAGAGCTGCCTTGCCCACTATCTTCCATTCCAACAAGTATACCCTCCTCACCTAATCACAGCACCACTGAATTCTCAATTCTCATTGGTCAGAAGGTTTTCTGTAACAGCAGCTCTGGCATTAGTTTATATTAACGTGCTTGTTATTGTTTCTATAGTAACAGCTAATTCACAGAGACTTGTAATGGCAGACATTCCACATGATCTAAGGCTGTGTCCCAATTCCTTTACTATCCATCCTAAATAGCATCTGAGATTAGAATTAATGTGTTCCAACACATTAATAACATTTTTGGAAGGAGTCTCCAGCATCAGCACCTTGTAACAGTCGGAGGTCAAGACGTAACTTTCTGCCATTTCAAAATCTTCAAGTCATTATTTTGTTTTTCTATTTAACATGACGTGCTGCTTTTTTGACATATTAACTTCAAAATAGAAAGACAACAGAAGCTGGTGAGCGAACAATAAAATGTTCATAAATGCTCTAATGTCAGTAATAACAGGAACTAACCTGTTTCTGATGTTCCACAACATTAAAATGGATAAAAGATTATGCCGTGTCGTTCTTTTCTGCTGTGGTATACCAGGAATAAGACAGTTCAGGGCATCCTGTTATTGGAAAACAATCAACTTCAGAGTGGTAAGTTTAACTCTGCTTCAAGTCAGGCCACATTACACCACAGCATCATTGATTATGTTTCTTATAGCAGTGCCGCCCTGTTATGTTTTATTCCTTACATAACTAAGCCCTTAGTGGTTAGCGCGTTCGCCTCACACCTCCAGGGTCCGGGGTTAGATTCCCGCCGGGGCCATGTGTGTGCGAAGTTTGCATGTTCTCCCCGTGCTGCGGGGGTTTCCTCCGGGTACTCCGG
>JAOUWY010000035.1:16266358-16277969 GCA_025728095.1 Prietella phreatophila
TGTCCAGGGTGTACCCCGCCTTGTGCCCGATGCTCCCTGGGATAGGCTCCAGGTTCCCCCACGACCCTGAAGAAGGAATAAGCGGTAGAAGATGGATGGATGGATGGATGGATTGATTTTCTGACATGTGCTATAGGCAATCAGCAACGATCATGTGATGTTCTATAAAGACCTACGCTTTGCCAGTCTCTCCAGGATTAAGCGATGGCAGAAATGAACGCGTAATCAAGCAAACACCACACTATTCGGACGAGCTTGCAATGTTTCAAAATTACTGCAGGTTTTCGCCAAGACATGTGAGGGCATCGCAACGCGGATTCGGCCAAAGTGTCCTTCAATTCGTGTGCGTCGAACACAAGTACAGCTGAAAGTTCTCATTTCGTCACTGTGAAAAGGTGCAACTGCAAGTCACATCGTGAGTTTAGAAAAAAACGCCACAGAAAAATTTGTTGTTGCATTTTTAGTTTGTTAGTTTGTGTTTCGCACAAATTCTCAGTTCAGTCGATGAAAATGATAAAATCATGAGAAATAGGAACAATGGGGTGGCTTGGCGGTTAAGGCTCTGGGTTACTGATCCCAGCACTGCCAGGCTTTGGGTTACTGACCGTAAAGTCGGGTGTTCAAGCCCCAGCACTGCCATGCTCTGGGTTACTGATCTGAAGGTCGGGGGTTCAAGCCCCAGCACTGCCAGTCTGCCACTGTTGGCCCCTTGAGCAAGGTCCTTAACCCTCTCTGCTCCAGGGGTGCTGTATCATGACTGACTCTGGGCTCTGACCCCAGCTTCCTGACATGCTGGGGTATGTGAAGAAAAGAATTTCACTGTGCTTTAATGTATATGTGATAAATAAAGACTCATTATCAAAAATGATTCCAATTTTGTTTAATAAAGTATATTCTTCAAGGTAAGCTATTAGTCTCGTTTCATATTTCATCACAGTTCATTTGCAGGCTGGCCAGACTAGCAGAAAAAAAAAACATGATGTGGTTATTGTGCCGGATGTTGATTTCCCAAAGCCACTTGGGGAAAATAAATAAAGCTATTTATTCTATAGATATTTAGGTATTCTAATATACCTTTTCAGATTATTTAAATGGCTTGCAGCTTCACATAAGCAAAAAAAAAAAAATAACAACATCTATGCCCTTCAAACTTGATCACGTTTGTGTGATATCTGAGCCATACAATGGCATTAAGTTGTAGCCAATGGTCGCCAGAAAATTGCCCCAGGGAGGCCAAGTCTAGACACAAAACTTGTCTGTAAAAACTCCAGAATGCATAAACTGTCAGGCTGCATAGGCAGGCCAGGCTCGATTTGACTGGCATTTACATTAGAATTAGCTTCACAGCACTGGAATGAAAAGTGGAAGAAAAAAAATCTCCACTTTTCTTTCGGAAGCCGATCAATCTTTCTAACACTTAACTACTCTCGTCCATGCCAGTCATCCACAAAAGGGATCACAGACACTGACCCATGATATGTGCTCCATGCCAATTATCATTACTGCATCTCAAGCACGCTAAGTCGATGCCAATGCTGTCAAGGTTCCTTGAGCGGCTGAAGGCGGTGAATGCAGGACCTTGCAGATCAGTCCAGGCTGAACCTGATTATTAACTCATCTGCATGAGAGAAACTATTACATGAGTGCTGTGGTGAAAAGCTTACGCAACATGTTATCAAGGTTGCGTAACATTAGCTCAAAAGATTCGTTTGCACTGTGAATGAGACACAGTGTAAAGCGCTATGTAAGTGCAGACCGTTTACCATTCCTGTTGTAATACATTATCGTTTCTATAGTAACAACTTAAACTGGGACTTGCATTAATCGATTAAGAAAAGACTGTAACTGGTGAAATCCTGAAGTTTCCTTGGAGGAAATTTAGGTTTATATCATTTTCGTCTACAGTGTCAGTGAATTTGTAACAATGTGAGGTAAAGCTGTAACGCTAAGTTTTCCGTTATGGGGATGTCTTGCGGATGGAGATTTGGAGATTGTGATTTTTCCATCTTTTGCAATCTTTTAGTTTTTATTAACGTCAATAGAGTGAATAAAGAGAACCTGCTCAGGGAACGTTGCTATATAATAAGCGATAACAGGAAGCAACATGTTTCATGGAGCATTAAATGTAGCTATAAATGGCAAAAATGTATTTTTAATGTATAAAGTGTTTTAGCTTTGATAAACTGCTCTGCTATTACAGGAATAAAATACTTCAGGATGTGCTGTAATCAGGCCACATCACACCACTACATTGTTGATCATTTCCCTATAATAGCATATTACATTGTGGATTCTGTACATTCTCTGTTTCCTCTTCTTATTAAAGGGAGATTATATCACCCAGGAACAGTGCATTCTTACTCTTTGCTTGCCGATGCAGAGGCCTATAATCGTTCAGGATCTGCAAAATTCATTGTCTAATAGAATATTGTCAGCTGGGCTGCTTCACTGACTGCAGGAGATTGAAGGCGGGAGCAGATGCACATGTGGGCAGCTACAGTAGAGACTTGATGGAGGTGGTAATCTCTTCCCAGTTTGCGATGGGAGCACATTATTTCGCGCCTGCGTTTGTCTGGGAGGAGAAAAAACATTCCATCGGTGACCGGCCGTGGCACCTGAGATGCTCTCCTACTCACAGTGAGGGCTGAGAGATTAGCTCAACTTATCCTGCTGACAGACTCAAGCCACAGAAGATAAATAGGTACTATCTTGCTTTAAATGGGCCTCAGGACGATTCAGATCTTAATTGGTCATTTTGGTCTGCAAAACACCAGTGGATCTGTTAGAACAAGCCATGAGAAGGAGGGTCAAGGGCACTGTGCAGCAGCCATCCCTAATTTAAGATCAATTCCCTAATTCCTGATAAGCCTCTAAGTGACATTAATAATCCAGGATGGGCATTGGCAATAATTGAATTCAGGCTTTGCTAGTCCAACCTACCAGGAAAACATGAGGCTCACTAAGGGCTACATTCAAGTCAATAGGGCAGACCTGCAAGACTTAAACATGTCCTGGGAAATTATGTCTTCAATAGATGACCAAACCTTTTTGAGGAAGCAGTTAATAGTATTTCAAGCTATTAAACTGATGAATGCTGATAATGTACTGTATATGAACGGCCTTGACATTGAAAAGAGAAAATCAGAGAAAACTATCCATTCCACATTACTTTTGACAGAAATCCTTCAGTCATGAACCATTTTCCTTTCTTTATCACAATACAGCACTTGTGCTGTAATCAATACAACATAGCTTTAATAAATCTAGACCTAGGCTATAGGTGCTTCTGATCTAACTTTTTTCACGGCACCATAACCTATTCTAAAAATATCACAGTTCCACACTATCACAGAATTAGTGTGATGAAAATGAGAAGCAACATTTATTATAAAGAAAAAAAAAACGAACAGAAACACAACATCACATCAATTAATAGTCCTTCTTTCTTAGAAAGATTTTTTGAGAACAGCTTTTTTTCACAACAGTATACGCTGAAAAAGAGATTTACAGTAGCGGATATCATTTGGGTTATAGTTATGTACACGGTATTATGGGTATTTTAATGAAAAACGCTTCCTTTGCATGCAGTGGACACGTGCGCTGTAGTGAGTGGTGTCTCTCCTCTTTTCTTTCCCTCTGTTAGCCTGCTTTTTATTGTGTTCGTTGGAAGCAAACGGCTGTTAATAAATTCCACACACTTCACCATCATTCCTGACTGATTCATCTTCTGAGGGTCAGACTGATTTTTGTTGTAGGATGTGTTTAATGAAGCTGAAAGAATGAACAGCATTTTTCTGCGCCCACTTGCATTTTGTAATATTCCAAAGAGTCCATACGCTGGGCAGGCTTTCCCAAAATGCACAAAGCATGACTACAGCGGAGTAAAGAACTTGATTGGATAAAACAGAGAATGGGTAGAAGGTAATAGATGGAAATGCATTTTAAATGGTATTTTGAAAAAGTCAGTGGTGAGGTAACCATCCGAACAGACATCGTGACTAACTGTGAAACCATGACAACGTAACAACCAAAGACCCATAATAAAAATAAATAAATAAATAAACCACTAGAAAAACTCATTAGAGCACTTGGAACCAGGCCTCTAAAAGAGCTGCCTATCGTCCTTTGTTTGGAGTAGTTTTACAGAAATACAGTAGGACTATAAGCACAAAAGTATAAAGTGGCATTAACAGAGAAACTAAAGAGCTCTGAGGAATGACAAGGATTGATGGTAAAAGTCTATCAGAAAACTTGTTCTGAAAGAAATTTCAACATAAAGAATTAGAAATGAATATGAGTACATGGAAATGAAATGAATTTGCCAGAAAATTTTGACATTTTGTGCAGGGACTGCCAGTCAGTCTAATGTGTAGCTAATTATATATCATAACATAGCAGGAGTTTTAAAGTGAAAATATGATAAATGAAGCAATGAAACAATTATCTGAACCCAATTCTGTCTTCAGACATTTGCTTTAGTGCCGGAACAATGCCCAATCGGTGTCCTCAAATAATGTTTGGCTTTTTCTGAGCGTGACTCGTCATTCAGTCTCTCTGCCGCCATTTAATAACCAGGAACAATTAAACCCACTCATTATAATCAAGGCACTGCCGTTAAAGCCGAGCAGGTGGCAGATCCAAATATATGTACAGAAATGAAATCAGGCCATGGTGTACGCATTAATCACGGGTTATGCTGACCAGGAAATGAAACCAGAAGACAAAGAAATAGTGGTCATTTTGAGGTTAAGGAAAGACGGTGCGCTCGGCTGTAGCTTCTCATCAATCTGTCACTGACATAAATGTAATAAAGCTTCAGAGAATGCTAAGAATCGTCAACAGCCTCCCTCTGAAATAGATGAAAGCCAGATGCTATGGGTTCTTCCTATAAAATAAGGGAGACTCTGGCTAATGAGTAATTAGGCCATTGTGAAGAGGGACAGAAAAGGTCACCAGTAATTTGAAGCCCTCTGACAGCTGTGGAACTAATTGTGTCCGTTAGAATGGCATTGATTCTCGTTTGAAATACAACCAGCCCTGCTTTTTGACATGCAGCGTTGACAGATACTGTCTGCCACAAGGCTGGCTATTCAGCGCTCAGCCTTAATCCCTAGCCCTTACCGAGCCTCCAAATTGGCTGTGCTCTCCTGACAGGGGCTGGTGTTTCTGCCAGACCATGGGTGTTAGTCCAGAGCCTGCCCTCCCTTGCTGGTCTCAACGCTGACATTACTCTTTGCTTTCTTAATAGACCTCAGAAGCACAAGCTGAACTTGCTGGCTTTAAGCACACAGCCTAGTTTAGTTTCTTTTCATCGTCAGCGGGTACAGTGTTGTGGAAGGGTTTGATATGTAAGCAACGCCCAGGGTGAACCGTGAGGACTTCCAATAGACTGTTTGATTTATGAGCCACCTATTTTCCCTTGCCTGAGCTTGATCAATGCTGGGTTTAAAGCAGGCTACGGTACATTTGCACTTGAGCTCACATACAGTTAACATGGATGACGGCACCAGTCCCCTGAGGTTTCACTAATCATCCGGTCTGCCTCACTGGTCCCGCCTGACAAAGCATGCAGGAAAGGAATTAAAAGCAACTATTGACCAAATTGACTGTTGGCTTCAGGGGGGCTGGCTGAATGTGTGGTGCACTAAGCAAGGGACTCCCGCCAGCCTCTACACTTTTAAGTAGAAGAGTATTTAAACTAGTTTCAGACTCTCAGCGTGAAGCTTAGTGATATTCTAGCAGTACCAGCATTCTACTATGAAAAAAATAAAAGATTTAACCAGGGACAGACACTGACAAGAAGCATTCCACAAAGGCCAGCTTCAAAAGGAAATCAGAGCATTCTTTTTGATTTTTTCCCCTGCTAGGATTTCTTCCAATGACTAAGAAACAGAGATCAACTTCCCTAATGGTGTATGTATGGCTCTAAATATCCGTACATTGTATGGATATTAATGATTATACCACGGCACTGTGATGCAAAGTTCTTTAGAACTGTTTTAGAATTTTTTTGTGGTATAAGAAGGAAAAATAAAAACCTTGAGACGTACTTTTATAGGAAAATAATAAACTTGGTGGCATCACCCCACCACACCATAGATTTTTCACCATTTTCCTATAATAGCCATCATGTTTTCGTTCTTACTCAACTCAAAACAATGTACCATATAGGAACATTGTATTATGGGCAGCCAAATACTATCCAGTGAAAACAGTCTTACAGATGGCAAACCCTCTTTACAGATGGAAGCACATCCTCATCCACAAAATTCCACCAAACACACAAGTGGAGGTTAGGGCAGGATAATGTTTACAATCTGTAATAATAATACAGGGAACTGCCACCTTAATCAGCCCTGAACTCGGCTTAGCCTGGCCTTATTGCAGATATTACAGAGGTAATTTACGCCACTGCTGAGAATCTCTGGATTTTATTTAAGCCTTTTGGGATGATGCTGAGCAGTGACAATGGCCATCCATCTTTCTAAACAGCCCTAATCTTAACGGAGGATCCCGGCCTCCGATTGTGCCGTTGATGGATAGCTCTTCATTTTTCCTCTCTCGCTCTCCTGCCTGAGGACTTTCTATTATTGCAGCAAGTAAGCTACTGGCCAAAACCCACTCTGGCCTCAAGTGTGTGGTGTGACGATCAGGCTCAACATGGGAAGGACTTAACAAACAACCGCCTCTATTAGACTCGGCATTTGTTTGAAATGTGTCTCGCATATGTTTGCTTGAACTGTATCTCATAACGGTATATTTAGCTTGCTGTTGACAGCAGAAGTGCTCTTATGTCTCTGGTTTAAAAAGATGGTAGAAGTAACTACAGTGCAGATTACGCACTCAGTACTCGGAAACGTAATAAAAGTAAATGTACAGATTTTTTTTTACTACCTTCTCTCAGCTGAATAGACCAAGCCTTTAGTCATGCCTCCCAGAACAGATTTGATTGGACAAATTCTTGTCCCTTAGTTATTCTCTGGCTTTGCACAAGGGACTTTCAGGGATTTGTAGGTAAGACAGACTTAAATAATAGTCACAGGATCTCTGCCTTAGTCACACATTAGGAACGACACGACTCATTTATCCCAAGGGTCCACAGTAAGGCTGCCTTTGATACAGGGATGTCAAGTGCTCCCTCTACACATAAAACCAAATAGTACTTAGCTACCCCAGTTTAAAAAAAAGGAGATTCTTCAGATTTGGAGTGTGTTTATGCGCTTAGAGAATGCATCAGCCGAGATGCCAAAGAAATGTGGGCAGGGGCACTGCAGGGCTCACGGCGCTGTCAGCTTGTCAGCCGCACTGAACCGTCAGTGTCAGCTTATGAGCCAACCTCCAGCCTCCTTTCAGCATGGCCCAATAGACCCACAGAGAGGCAGACAAGGAGAAAACAAGCTTAACTGCTCAAGATTCAAGGTAAACAGCTCACATCCCCTCTGGATTTAAGGGAAAGCTGGCAATTTCTGTTTCGACTCGTCCTTGCGAACAATGCTGGATCAACACAACGTGGATGGTTAATGAAGGCACACTAGTGTTGCTCTTGGCAGTTTATCCAGGCTCGGTGGCTCAGTGGCAATGATCAAAAGGTTAACCCTGATGGCTGGTACATATGTAAGAATATGTACAAGCTGCTGATTATGTCTTAACTTTGTTTGAAAAGAGCCTTGAATCCAGATGACTTTTCTATCTTGCAGTGTGTCAGTCCTTGAATAGTTGCTTGAAAGGGTTTTATGAGAAGTAAGCTGAAATCCCTAAGATTCTTTCATGTGCGTCGCATGAATAAATCTAAGACAGATTTAAAGATCGACACTGGAATTTGCTATGCTTAAATAAGAACATATGTGGCCCTTCAAGAAACATGGTGTTATTTCTTTAATTTTGGCCCATGGAATTGGATGAATGTGCTTCTTTGACACACTTGGAAAAATTTAAGCACTTTTTGACAGATTGATGAATGATGCATGGTCCCTGAGGATAGAACCATAACTGATGCACAAAGGAAACTATGGTTTGGAACACACAGGTCCTTCATAGGATTTCAGGTGGCATGGCGTTTATCCACTTGAGAACTTTTAACAAAATCTGTTTACTGCCAGCAGGTGGTATGGCACTGTCATTAAAGAATTACACAAAGCGTCAATGCCTAAGGAATTAATAACACACGTTGGTGATAAAACAAACAGGCACAGAAACCCATCAGCCATCATCAGAGGCCTCCTGTCATCTCTCACTGTCTGCAACACATCCCAGCTGTAATTAACTCATTTATGGAGCAACATGACAGAAAACATTTTGCAAAATGGCGGAGAAAGTAGCAAAACCAAAAGAAGAAACATGATGGCTTATAGAACTCTTGTAAGGATTGGGGTAGCAATTAAAAATGCCATACTTTAAATGACAAAGATTAGTCTTCCCGCTTTATGCAATGAACTGCAGATGATGTCAGTCCCATGCACCTGTCAGACGTCTCAAGTGTGTTTATTATATTGGTGAATGGAAAGAACCTGACAGCAACAATCTCTCGCCTAAGTCTGCTGAAACTGATCATGATGCATTACAATCAGGTGTGTACTGATGTGCCTGCAAACGAGGCATTTAAACACAGAATCCTGTCCCATCTGCAAGAAAGCAGTTGCTAGAATGGCAAGTAAATGAGCTTGGTGCGGTTCACGCATCATCATGGCTCCCTCTTCATCCTGGAATCATTGCAGGCTTAAGTGTCTCTCCCATCAATCATCTTTATGGTCTATCAGGGAATTCATTAAGCCCGCTATACCTGCAGACAGTTAACGATGAGACAACCCCCCCACCCACACCCCTACTCCACACTGAGATAGATTACAATATAAGTAAAAAGGAGAATAAATACAAGTAGCACAGTAGTGAAGACAAACATTTAATGATCTATCAGCCATGCCTAATGGTGGTTTTAAGAAAGAACAGAGGCACAGAGGATCTCAGTGCATGATGGAGCAGCAGGCAAGACTGCACTGCAAAAGAAGCAGTGCATAGCAAACAGCTCAAATGCCATCACAGAATTATTCTGTTGGATGCACACAAAAGATATGATGATTTAGAGACATTTGGAGTCACGCAGACTTGCGCTGGCGGACGTGGAACTCAAAAGGTCTACTTTTCCTGGCAGACTGAAAGAGCACTGTTTTGCATTTGCATTCACTATCTTACCCAGGCCATTTTCACATTCGAGTCTTAGATGGAGGTCATGCAGAAAAAAGGGAGGCTCGGGGCTGCACTAAACATGCATTTGTGATGCATATGTTTCGAAACATATGATTAACCAAGTGTTCTTGGATCTGGTGAAGATGTCTGGATACAGTGAAACAAAAGCCGTGGGGAGTGCGAGTGAAAGGGTTTGTGTTGCGCAATGTTTAGACTGGATTTCCGGACATATGTCTGTTAAATAACATAGCAAGAGGATGTCTGTAGTAATTATCATAAATTTGCATAGGATAAACAATGTCTTTATAAAACACAGAGATGGGAGTGGCTTCATGATGTGTGCATGATGTATCACACTAATAAAAATAAATAAATAAATAAATGAATATAAAATTTGGCCACCTGAGAGGTCCGACCCAGGGCTGTTAACTGTTAATCATCCAGGGCTAAGCCCAGATTCTTCTCCATCAAAAAAACCTTTTAAAAAATACTTCTAAATAGACTGTTTAAAAGCATTTTTTTTTCTTGTATGTGAGGGCTAATTGCTTAAAAACCGCCCAACACATCATTGGAACACAGCTGCCCAACATTATGGACATTTTTTTTTTTAAAGTTGCTTTTAAAGTGAGAGGTCTTATCAAGGACACCTCTCATCCCCACCATCGACTGTTTGTACGTCTCCCATCAGGAAAAAAGACTCACGAACAGCTTTTTTTCCCCATCAGCTGTACTAATGCTGAACTCAGCTTCTAAGCATTAAGTACCAGCCTCCACTTAACAACAAAACATTAGCATTAAACACCATACTATACTGTATCATACATCACCGCTATTATCTGCAATTATGTGTAAGTACTTGCACATTACTGCAATTCTCTGTCATGCTACAGTTATTTATAACAGACTGGTATTTGCACATCTACATTCACTGTAATCCGCTGTATGTACCTACTGTATAATATTGCATGCATCATGCTGTTTACCTCTACCTCTGTACTGGTTATCTCAATCTATTGCACAATTCAATTCCAATTTATTGCATTTATCCTAATTACCATTTGCATCACTGGTATACATCATTCTGTATGCATACCGTTAAATGTAGACTGTTATCTTAACTATGTTATTGCGCCATAACCTTATTTATTTCATTTAACTTATTGAATATTTGCACAACTGGGTGGATGCTAACTGCATTTCATTGCCTCTGTACTTGCAGGACTACCAGACCGATAAAATGTAAAACCTTTTGGCTATCTAACACGAGACTAGGCTAATTTGGTGTCGCTAGTCAAGGGGAGGCACGACTAAGCTATCACTGTATGGGTTGAGCTGCTATAATGCCATGTAAAGTATGTCATCTGTCCTTATGCTGTGTTCATATCATGTACACATAGCTTATATATATTCACGAACTCTCATAGACATTTACACACCTTGTTTCCTGCCCAGCATGAGAGGATGTTAGTGTTTCAGTTTCAACCCATTTACTCATTAAAAAAAATCGCCGTATATACATTTTCCCTCAAACTGACAATGAGCTAGTGTTTGGAAGAATTGAGAGACTGGCAGCCAATAAGAAATAAGTATTTTTCCTGTAAACCCTGTCTGATTGGTCTCACCTCCGTTCACTGAAGATACAAAATTTTAACATAACGGTCTTCTTTTACTGACGTTCAGTTATGTAGTGACAAACTGCTCCAAGTGGAGACTTATCCAGGGCTAAAGAAATTATTTTCTTTCTGTTGAGGGTGAAGGCTAACATATGCTATCTCCAAGATATGTGAAGGCAGCCAAGCGCATCTTTTCAAACTGCTGCTCATGCTGCATTATAGGGCAGCCTAACACACCCAGAGAAAAGGGCTATCTGCCCTATTCCACATACATGAGCTCACAGATGCACATGTTTGGCCAGTGTCATGAAACCGTGCCATCCCTCCCACCCAGAGAGCATGGTTAGTTTTGCTAGCTTTTCTCCCAGCCATGAATGGCCATGGCATTGTAAACATTTAAACTCGCAATCTCGCAATAATACAGTGAATACTTTTCTGTTGCACCACCTGGCCCATGATTTTTTAAATTGTTTTTGATTTAATATAAGCTTGTTGTAAGATGTGCCTGACATTAGTAGGTCAAATGACTATACAAGGAATGTAGGTTATACCTGTGGTAGGGATTCAACTTACCTAAAACACTGTCCATATTTTATGTTTTACAAAACCTCATTTGGATATAATGGAATCTTGACTGAATGTAAATTTGGACAGGATATACATTATATGGCCAAAAGTATGTGAACACTTGACCATCACACACATGCTCTTGTTGAGCATCAAACCATGGGTTTTGGAATTATGTTTATACCCCCCACCAACCCACCCACCCACACAAACACAGTCTCACACTTTGCTCCTATAATAGCCTTCAC
>JAOUWY010000035.1:16365034-16378515 GCA_025728095.1 Prietella phreatophila
GGGGGGGGGACAAAAATATCTTCTCACGATTCTCAAAGACATTTCTATATGTATAACTATATATAGATATGCTAATAAACTGCCACAAACACAATTGTAGTGTTCAAAAATCTAAATCATTTAAAAAATAACTCTTCAATACATTACTTACAATTTATTACCTGCAAAAATACATTTACCTATATATCTATTTTTAAAAAACAAACATTTTTATTTATTTTACAAAATCTAACATCTAAATCTAAAAATAAAATTTTTAAATAACAAATGAACATTTTAAAACAATTTTAAAGACTAAGCATACAATTCTAACATCCAATAATCTGATTTAAGTCAAAAAAATATTTTTTTAATTTTAAGTTATGTGTCATATCTCAACCCGGCCAGGACTCAGTTTCCCAAGAAGTAACACTCAACTCCCATCCACGCATGGGCTCACCATCCCTGGAGTTCTAATCATTCACACCTGTCACCAATCACACACACTCTCTCTACTAGTATATAGAGAGTCATTTGCCAAGAGATCATTGTGAAGTATACGTTCAGTTGACTTTCTCTCTGTGTTTCCAAGCCTTTATCATTCGTTTGTTGTCTCAGTTATTTCCACCTCTTTTCCCGTTTACGACTACGCTTTCGCCTGCCCCCTTTTGCTTTGTTCGACAGATCGCCTGACCTTTGCTTGTTATACGATTACATCTTTAGAACAACCTTTAAACCACATACTACACCTGCCGCCCGCTTCTGCTTCCATGCCACCCACGGTACGTGACAATGCCATTTTTCCCCTCACGACTGCTCAATACACTTTTCTTCTCTGCCCGTCTCTACATGAATGCTATCTGTGATACGGCATAACTGTAGACATGCACTACCAGGAATATATCCGGATCTATCATCTGAATTTCATTTCATTTTTCTGCTCATTCACCTCTATCTGCTTTATGTTCATTCTGCATGGTTTTCACACACTGTGTCCTGAACTTTAATCCCGCAATGCTACAGCAATTTCCTCTTTACTTGACCCAGAAAGCAGAGCCATCCTATCTGTGCCTTCTGTCTTGTTACTGTGCTGGGGTAATGCCACATGACCTGGAAAAAAAGAAGAAAGAAATCCAGATGGCTCATGCACCCCAGCTCATGTCTGAAGCCCAAATATGTCTGGTCTCTGCACAGTTGGGGGCTGAAGAGAGATATATAACAGAACAAATATATTCAGACTGAGAATATACAAGGGGTTGCTTGATCACTTTTAACTTTTATTTGTGCACATAGTCTATTGATTTTATTGCAAGATTCTTAGAATACACAGAACCTGGTTTTTAACACGTAAATGAAAAAGTTCACATCACGTATTGTACTGTATAATACTGTATACACCAATTAACCATAACATTAAAAGTGCCTGCCTAATATTGTGTAGGTCCCACTTGTTCCACCAAAACTGCTCTGACCCATCAAGGCATGGACTCCACAAGACTTCTGAAGGTATGCTGTGGTATCTGGCATCAAGATGTTAACATCAGATCCTTTAAGTTATGTAAGTTGCGAGGTGGGGCCTCCATGGATCGGACTTGTTTGTCCCGCACATCCCACAGATTGAGATCTGGGGAATTTTGGAGGCCGAGTCAACACCTTGAACCCTTTGTCATGTTCCTCAAACCATTCATGAACACCTTTTGCAGTGTGGCACAGGGTGCATTATCCTGCTGAAAGAGGTCACTGCCATTAGGAAATACCACTGCCATGAAGACGTGTACTTGGTCTGCATCAATATTTACGTAGGTGGTATGTGTCAAATTCTGCCATTGTGGAGATGCACTGAGCCAGTCGTCTAACCATCCCAATTTGGCCTTTGTCAAAGTTGCTCAGATCCTTACGCTTGCCTAATTTTCCTGCTTCCAACACATCAACTTCAAGAACTGACTGTTCACTTGTTGCCATTGTAACAAGATAATCAGTGTTATTCACTTCACCTGTCAGTGGGTTTATTAAGTGTGATCACTGTATAATGTATAATGTAATGTAATGTCTAAACACCAATTTTAAAAATCCTTTTCCAAAATTCTACTGGCTTTTTTTTTTTTTTTTGCATTTGCAATTCCCATGGAATAATAGACCATAGACAGAAATAGAAAGTACAAGAAGTTAATGATTATAAGTGTATATCTGTATATCTTGATAGATTTACAATTTTTAATTTTTGTTTTGTGATATAGCTTTATGCTGATGAAGTTGAGGAACGTGAGCCAACAACATTATGAATTGCTTTACTTGCATTTTCACACTGTGTATTTTTTTTCTAAAATGGACTTTATAAAAAATCTATTCCATTTCTTGTTAATTAATTAACAAAATCTATATTTTTCTTTGCAATTATCCAGTATGTGATTTGGTAAACAGAATTTTTTCCCCTTGCTTTTTAAATATATTACATTTGGATTATTTTGCTCAGGTTTTGAGAAATGACTAAAAACTGGATTGGTATTGGACATAAATAACCACGCTGTGTTTATATCACTTGATACCACAGGGCTGTTAAACTGTCCAATCTTCTCCAGCACCTCTGACAACAGAGGCTGCGAGACAAATATATTACACTTATATTCAAGCTCACTCCCAAGGGACAAGTTTAAAAGATGATCTACATAATCTATATACAATAATAAATGGATAAAAAAAGAGCTGTAATTGAACAAACAAAAAGGTATAATCAGTTAAATATCGTTAAACATTTAAGGAAGGAGTCTCCAGTGTCAGTATTATGTAATAGAAGGTTTTCCAACACAGGAAAGGATAGAGGGCTTTGTTTTTCCAGTTTCTCTGTAACATGACAGAGAAACTCTAACTTCAAGAGAGAAAGGAAAACAAGAAAGGCTGGTGAGGGAACGACTGCTATAATGTAAGTGATAACATTGTAACTAACTTGTATCCGTAACATTAAATGTAATTACAAAAAAAAAAGGTTTAATAAAAGCACAATGGGTCCATCCATTAATAACTTAAAAAATTTCAATCATTGGGCAAATTGATGTGGTGTAAGAAGAATAAAACACTTAAGGGTGTGCTGTTATTTGAAAATAATCCACGTCGTGGTTAGCACTGTTGCCTTCGTCACTCCAGGGTTGGGGGTTTGAATCCCACCTCTGCCCTGTGTGCATGGAGTTTGCATGTTTTCCCGAGGCATCAGGGGTTTCCTCTGGGTACTCTGGTTTCCTCCCCAGTCCAGAGACATGCGCTGTAAGCTGACTGACCTTCCCAAATTGTCCGTAGTGTGTGAATGTGTACGCGATTGTGCCCTACGATGCGTTGGCACCCCATCCAGGGTGCCCCCTGCATTGTGCCCCCGAGTTCCCTGGGATAGGTTCCAGGCTCTCCTGTGACCCTGTGTAGGATAAGCGTGTAAAATATATATTTCATCTATACTATTCAGAACCTGAAATATTCCTCTCAGGCGGCAAAGCGTTAAAGAGATCTTCAAATGTGTTAAGCCACATAGTGTTCAGAATGCTGAAAATACTAAGGATTATATGACAATAAAGCAAAAATAAGCAAGTTTACTACTTGAAGTAGTCATATTTACATAAATAAGGTCTTAAGCCTGGAGAGATTTTACAGCATGATGTCGTCTCCACAGAGACAGTCATGATGCAAACCATCATAGAGGTGGATTAACTCAACGCTACGCAGAGACAAGAAAACAATTTGCTTATGGCTGCTTTTTTTTTATACTGAGCACCGAAGAAGCCTCTATAACGCATCATCAGTTTCTATATTTCACAGCTGATTATTTGTTGCCTCGGCATTAAGGTACGGCTGTCAGAGAGCTAAGTAGAACTAAGTGGGAAAGAGTGCTTGGGGCGCTTTTAGGCAAAATAATGCATCCAGGCACAATCGTGTATCACTTGTGACACTTGTTTAAGATAAAAGGTTTCATTCGAAACAAATCCTTTCATTAGTCCACTGAATTTCCACTTGTCTGAATGCCAGTGATTTAGTCATTTAGTCACATTCACTAGACTTTCAGGAACACATCATCAAGGCTAGCTTAGCTGCAGAAACAAAGCTGTGTTTGTGTTCCCAACCTCCAGGTACACAGCACAAAAAAGCAGCCCCTCCTACTTCACGCGATGGCACAAACATGTCATCACAGCTCATTCCCTCAACACTTAAAAGCATACACAGCTTGCCAGACACCCGTGACCTAATTTCCCAGCTTGCCTTGTCCATTAATTTCAGTTCGGCCCTCTGTGGTATTGCTCAAACTACAGCTGGGTAATATTTCAAAAAGATACAACACAATACAAGGCACCTGGAAAACAGCAGTGACACATAAAAAAGCCTGAGGTTTGATGCCATTTATTATCAACAAACCAACATATTTAACAAGGAAAAGCAGGGAAAATAAACAACTGGTACAAATATAGTTTTCAGCACTCAGACTGTGAGTAATAGTAGAGTTCAACATCGCAATACGATAACCTGGATATCGCAAGGAAAAATGTATAGACACTAGTTCTGGTTGTAATACAAATCACACATTTATATTAATGTGCTCATTATTGTTTCTATAGTAACAGCTAATTCACGGGGACTTGTACGGTAGATGCGTCATTTTATATCAACCTAATGGAAAAAAAAGGTTAAAACTGTCATAACTGAACAAAGAAAAAATAGAATCGTTGTGCTGGTGAATTTTTCTGTGAAGGTATTTTATCTAACATTTATGCAGGGAGTTCTGTGTCTGTGTGGTTTTTCCGATTTCCTCCCACAGTACAAAAACATGCCGGTAGGAGAATTGACTATGCTAAATTGTCCCTAGGTGTAAATGAGTGTGTGAATATGTGTCTATGTGTGTGCATGGTGTGTGCCCTGCGATGAACTGATGTTCGATCCGAGGTGAATTCTCTCAACTTGTGCCCAGTGTCGGTTAGGTTTCAGATCCACCACAATAATAACCAGGATAAAGCTCTGACTGAAGATGAACAAATTAATTAATTAATTAATTAATTAATTCCACAAGATATACCGTAATCAGTCCATACAGGATTTCTCCGAGTTGTTTTTTTTGTGATTGTTGCGGCCAAAAATGTTTGATTTTGCTGGGGGAGTTTTTTTAAAAATTTGTTATGTAAAACTTGCAGAGTTATTTGTGTTTTTTTTGCAGAAAACTACTTGAACTGGCAAAATTACAATTGCACGAAATTGTTTTTCACGGTCTTTCGTGGTGATGTTTGTTAGTAAATGAGACCTTTCAGCTGTACTCATGTTTGATGCACTTGAATCATAGAGGCCTTTGGCTGAATGTGATGTGATGATGTCACATGATGCGTCTTGGCCAAAATTGGTAGTATTTGTGAAAAATTGCAAGCTCCTTTGATATTGTGGTGTTTGTTTGATTTTGAGCAAATTTCTGCGATTGCAGAAATCCTGGAGAGGACTGATAAATGGGTAAAAAAAACTAAGACGAATTGTTCTTTAATAAATAAAAACTGTAATCATCTGCAAATTACTGTGGTATAAAAGGAATAGGAAAATAATCAACTCCGTGCCAGGCCACACCGTGCACCTTAGTTGATTCTTTTCTATAACAGCACGCTCTCAAGTGCCTTAGTCCTTAGTTTCATATTAAAGATTTCATCATGCTGTGCTCATCATCAAGCACTATCCTATACATAAGTTATTCATTGCTCATACATGTGTCATGAAGTCCTTATGAAGATACCTTGTGATTTTGAAGTGAATTTTTCATGAAAAAGAAACTGCAATATTAAAAAGCCTCACACTGAACTTGTGAAGGTTTCCAAATAATAGCCAGTAGTTTTCCATTCCCGGATCAGCTTTCGAGTCCGCATGCCTCACAGAAATGCCTAATGCTTCACTAATCAGTAAATGCAATCCTAACATGGCTCTGATAACGCCACAACACAAGAAGAATGTCCCCCAAGGGCATACAGTGTACTCAGCCGTCAAACTCGGTGGCTATTTTTAATCTATTGGTGACCTGAGGGATGACATTTCTAGAACAGCGAATTCCTGTGGTGCTGTTTAGACGAGTGGCGAAGATCATCCGTGTGAGTTTGCCGCGCTGCATTTTTGACAGACATGAGAGATGACAACATGACCTTTTTTCCTTTATCAGGGACATTTTTTTTTTCAAATTTAAGCTAGGTTGGACAGACAAATACCTGCTTTCTATATAAAATAAAACTTAAGTCTCTTTAAATACTGTATCAGTAGCACTAAGGTAGCAAACAATCCCCTGATCTAAAACCTGATGTGCTAAATTGCGAACTCTAGACTGAACACTCACGTGATTATCATATTAAAAAGTTAATATCCCATTCTGAAAGATAATCACTTTTTAGTCATTTTGAGCCTACAACCTCCATTCAAATGAATCTCAAATGTGTTATCATCTACAATACGAGCACAATTCTAGTTTCCAGCTTCTGTTATCATAAGTGATTTATCAAGGAAAAAGGTATTGGTTAAACATTTCTCTCATGTCCACTCACAGTTGTGTGGGGAAAATCTTTAACATCAGATTTAAACAGAACAAAATCTGGTAAACAAACTGCAATATAGGATGTTATCTAAAAACTTGCTTTAACTCTTTGAGGCATAAATTATCTATATGCATATCTACATTCGTAAATATCAAATTTTAAGAAGTAAATGGACCATCCATGAGTTTTAAAAAAAGGTTCAAACTGTATGCCTGAAATAATAATAATAATAATAATAATAATAATAATAATAATAATCTTCCATTGACCAAACATTTAACATTCAGGTCTTAAATATGTAATGAAGACAAATGTTTTTATTGAATTTCAGAACATACAAAACTGTTGCATGATGTAAAGAGGTATCAAAAAAATCCACCCCCTCCAGAAGCTGATTTCAGTTATTATGTGCTTGGTATATGCAGCAAGTTAATGTCAGGCTTTTTCATTTACAATAAAACAAGCTAATTTCCTGCACAAAATACAACAGCATTGTACAAGTACGATATAATATGTAACAATAAGGTTTACAGTGGCTACATAATTTGATTAAAAACATAAAAAGCGAAACACAACTGATGTGCATTCTTTGTTCTTCATTTTCTGGAAGCAGAGTTTAAAAGAATTTGCTGTATTATTTTTTATTTTTATTTACCGGTACTAAGAGAAGGTACACCGTCATCTTGCTCCGACCAGCAAGTGACTTGAACCCACCTGATGTCGCAATTACGACTTCCCAACTCGTAAATACAAACTTCCCAGGAGGACTTGAACGCACACAGAGAGCTGCGGTTAAAGAAACTTAATCAGTGCCAACCTGAGCAATCAGAGTCAAGAATTCAACAGCACTGTGGTATAAAGAATAATAACCAAATAATAATAATAATAATAATAATAATAATAATAATAATAATTGCTCTGACTTAAACTTAATTATGTCCTTATAGTAGAATGAAAGTGAATCTAAACCAAGGGAACCTTAACTCCTAACATATCGTATCCTTTCAATGACTTTAATAACCTCCATATCCAACCCGTTTTAATTTGCATGCTTATTTGCATGGTATTATAATACAAATACACTGGACTAACAAAGCCTTTAATAGAATAGGCTAATGGTTTTTGTAACTTGAATATTTTCTTTTGTATAGTCAACTTTTTTATGTACTACAAGCAATGATATGAGTACTGGAGCTTATCAGCGACTGCACAATCCTTGTTTATCCAGTTCAAAGATAAATGGATCCATTTGCTAAATGACTTTTTTCCCTCATGCTGAGCCCATTGCTATATGATCATATAATCATGTTTGTAAGAGCACCACATAGCTTGATTCAAATAATTCAGCTTCATTACTTATTTTGGTGCTTTTTATTTGTAATCATGAATAATTTCAACTAAACCTCCTCATCAGATCTTCTCCAAAGAGTGTCCTACACTCTTAACACCAACTTCAAGCCATTTCATAAACTGTTGGCTCAACTAAATGCTATTATTTATTAATACCTTATTTTATCCTTAAAGCATTTGGTACGTGTATAAAATAAATTGCACAGTCTTTTGTCTCTTGAAGTGAAAAAGCTGTTCAGGGTAAAACAGGATCTTCAAAATATTCTCCTTGTATGAAAACTGTCTTCAGTGTGTATTGTATTAACACTGACCAGAAAACGTTCTCTAGCACTTTCTATAAAAGATCAGCTACAAACATATTGCTATCATATTAAAATGCATTATAGAAAGTGTTAGAATTATTTATGAACTTGCACTGCACTTTATGGCTATGTTTATTTGGCATTATGAGTTGTTAACACTGATCAGAGACGCTTTCAGCCTGCGCCCACTGTGCCCATACTTGCAGACCAAGAGGGAGCACCATTTGTGTCACCACCAGTTAAGAAGACACTCGCAAGCTTCTTTAAGAAGAGCACCGCCACAAGCTCCAACCTGACACAGAGGCAGGCTATTGAAAATGAACTTTCAAGATGCTTAGACTCAGTCAGTTTAGAGAGTGATACCGATCCACTCAAGTGGAGGAAGGAATATGACATTTTCTTTCTAGCACTGAGCCACCTGGCAAAGACATATCTTTGTGTCCCAGCCACCGGAAAACCTTCTGTGAGGGTTTTCAGTTGCAGTGGTAACACTGTAACCTGCCACAGGGCATCTCTAAAGCCTGAGTCTGTTGATAGGCTAGTGTTCCTTACACAAAACATGTGAGAGAACTACAGAGCTACACACAAGGAAAGGTTTTGTTGTTTGTTGAAGTGTTCAAATCAGTAGCAAAAACTACTTTCTCAGAGCAAGTAGTCCAGTTTATATTTTATGTTTACCTACTCATAGATTTTTGCACTGTTTGTTAAACAGGAAAGGAAAACCTGAATACTGCACTCTTTTTGTGCTATCTTCATTATGTTAAATAACGGAAGAGATGTGCATCTCTATTCTCAGAGATGTGCATATTTCATTCGTATATCATTCAGCCCAAAAATATCAAGATATAACTTCTGGCCCATATTGTCCGGCTCTAGCGAACAGGAATGTGATGTATGGTAAACTACAGCACCACGCTCAAACTGCACTCCAGCAGGAGTGTTGGCGGGTGGCTGTACTGCTCCTGCTGCTGCATTTCAGAATTCAATTCCTCAGTTCATTAACTACCTGCAGAACTGATTTAAACCATCCGTTAATAAGATGGTTCCAATTTCCAGCAAACGAGGAAGGTGCATTTCTGGTAATGACTGATCATGTGTACTTGTAAATAGGTGAAGTGCAAATGACTTTCCATTTAAATGGCTCACTGATTGAAATAAATGTACTTTGCTAAGGCTCAATCCATCACGTTTCCTAATCTGGCAGGAAGTGGCCAGTACAGGTGGCAACACATTGATTGAGACTTGAGAAACTGACACGGTTTTATTAATGTGCCTCAAATATGAGCTGAAAGTACCAATAAAACACTTGAACATGTTTCAATATCGGTTAACGCTGTGTAGGCAAGTCTTAGGCACTTTCACCTTTTAGTGGCTGCATTAAAATCCTATAATTGCTTAACAGTAGTTTCGAGGCCAGTGGTACAGAAGCGAATTTAAACATATCTATTTTCTCTGTGAAAATTATTTATTTTTTTATGAACTGAAGGTCACTTTGGCGCATAATAGTCAACTCTTGAAGAGTCTGCTCAAATCATTATCATCCAATTCCTCATCTATTCTTTCCACAAAAATCTATTATTCTATTGCTATTAGTACTGATTATCTTTTTTACCTTAAACCGACGAATCTAAAGAAATAGTACAGCTGATTCTCTTTTCTACCAATAAAGATATATTATTCAGAAAGACAATCCATTTTGCTGCAACGAAACAATAAGACGACTGTCTAAAGTAGTGCCATGCATTTATTTTAATACTGATGGACTATAGAGTATAAAATGTATTCAAAATAATATTATATTTAGCCATAATAGTATGAAAAAAAAAAGAATCTCCTCTTCTATATTTTTGAAGGAATGCAACCAATCACAAGCAAGGCATGCATGGCAGACTCGAGCTGTAATCCCCAAAATATTCTTATGTGGATTTGCAGCTCCCCAAGCCATTTTTCATTTTCACTCTGTATGGTATTAGTTTGACAGCTAAGTGGAGCAAAACAAATACTACACACTTCAAAGGGGTGGAAACGTCTAATAACAGCAACCTGCTTAAACTATTTTCATTTCATTTGCCATAGGAACATGTGCAAGCCTTAAATAAGTTCTACACACACACACACACACACAAACACACACACACACACACACAAGGCAGTTCCCTAGCTGCAGATTAGGCCTAGCCCTAAATAAAAAAGCTTACCCTGACCACCGGCTCCCACCCCCCAAGGTAGAGTCCCTGTAGACAATGTACTTTTATCCAACACTGGTCTTAATCTTGGCTCTGTGTCCACATCTCGGCACATTCCTCAGTGGTCACCATTCTTCCTGAAACAGGGAGCTGGCTCTATTGTTAAAGAAGAGATTTTGAACATTGAGGTCTATGTCTTTCATATGCAAATGACTTTTAAGAAAATCACCACGGGGGACTAAACAATAGCACTAAAGGAATGGTACAGGGAGAAAATCAGACTTCAACAATTCTCCTGTTAGACAAAATGCATAGCTGAGACATGTAAAGAAAAAAACATACCCTTAATAATAATTAATAGAAATTGAAACTTACAACAACCTGTTAGCATTATGCAACATGCAAAAAAAAAAAAGCGAAAATGATTGAACATTTCGGTCAGACAGATAATAGTACCATTTTGCATGAACACGTTCTTAAACTGGTAAAATAAAATCTGAATTTACATTTTTAAATATATGAATCAATCAAGTATTTTTTTAGAAGTCACATAATAACAGATGACACATTTGCAAGCCACTCTGCAATTAATTAACAACCCAGTGTGGTTTGAGTTATGTTGTGATTTCGGTGCTAATTAGTGGTCCTACTCCTAAAGTACTAAATTGGTGCACAAATAATTTCTATGCGAAACTAAGATGTAGAAAACCAAAATCTTGGCTGAACAGCTGCATTTGATCTGAAAGCTTTTAGCAAATCCAATCAAGAGATCCCAGAAATACTGATGTCAGCCATGTGATGCACTTGTGCACATTTCTATGTCTCATAAGTGAGTCCCTTTGCAATTAATTAACCAAGGCATGCGCGATGGTGATTTGCATGGAAGTTTGTGGTCCTTGTTACCCACACAAGTCGTAATTCCAGCGCAAAGCCAAGTCAGCTACAAGTGGCGTGGTCAATTTGCAATGCTAATATTTTTTTTTTTACCCAACAACTCTTTTACCGCCAATCCAAACTTCTGCTGTGAGTTGTGCTAACAAACCTGGGAATACTGTGAGTAAATCAGCCAGGTTTAATTCGCGCATGCATTAAACCATTTATTTTTCTCTCCACAGCCGATTACCCTGAGCGAGAGCAAACCGACTAATGGTCTTTTAATTGCCTGCGATGTCTGTTTCCAACTGTGATGGCCTACTGTCTTCATAAAATCAGAAATTACTGCTGACACCTAAAAGCTGCACATGCTTTGCTAAATGAACCCAATACAGCCAATGTTATGGCTTTTATAAAACTTAATAAGGCCGTGATTGTTTAGAATTCAGGTAGAAATATATCGTTCTTATAACAAATTCTAGGACTACTTATAACGAATAAACAGCTTCGAATAATGGATTATAATCGACGACAGTCGGCGAGGTGACTCACTACGTCACCAACTCGCGTTACTTTGGACGTTAGCAATTAGCGAACGGTTAAACGATCCTGACTGGATATAGCTCTGGGATAACTATAAAAAATAATGGTTTATTTTATTTTATTTTAACTATAACATACGGTATGTGTTGGGGAAAGAATAAAGAACCACAGTTGCGGTTTTAACTCTATTTTCACCCGGGGGGGGGGTAAGGACTTTCTCACAGAAAACACGAGTCTGTGGGCTTCATCTCTCCATCTGCTTTGAGTGAAGACAACATCGTTTAAAACACACATAATGAACTCAGTAAACACTTTCTCTCTCTCCCTCACATACACGCACAGTCTCATTGACCTCCTACACGCTTTGGGGAACTGCCCCAGACTCCACGCGCTCCTCGGAAGAGAGCTGCGACTCGAGGACTCGAGCACACGAAGTAGCCTCCACCATGTGATCTCACTGTCACAGCTTTGTGTTTTCATCCCGGATATAATTGACATCTCCAGCGATACCCGACGTGTAAGCAGCGCAAAAGTGTTGCATCCCAGGAGTCCACTACGACCGCATTCTGCCTCCATGCTTCAGCGTCGCACTGTCAACGAATCATCACGGCGCTACACGCCGCACACGAACTTCCACAAAGTAGCAAGCACGTCCTTCTTACTTTTCGAGCCAAAGAGAACGAGACCGCCCGAGAATGTGAAACGAGAATATCTCGGTGACATGTCTAGCCTATAAGCTTGAAGGAAACCCATCCAGGCTGCGAATCTGAGACTGATCCCAGTGTAGCTGCCAGCAGCAAGGTTGACGCTCGCGCCGTCACGATCAACGCGGATCTGCGTACTCGCCGAACTTTGGCTTTCTTCATCTCGAACCCTCGCAGTCTCACCACACTGGTGCTGAAACCCGACACAGCGATCAACTGCGCCATCGGACCATTTCAGGTTCCGATCATGCCGCATAGCACGACCGCTTCCATTCCCACATCACCCATTTAACCCAAGGCTGCCGTCCATCATCCAGACGCAGCACATTCATTCATTTATTCATCTTTTCTTCACTTCATCATCGCTCGCATCACATGCACGGGCTTTGAAACGAATAGACAATAATGGTGCATTAGAAGGAAGTAAAGAAACCCGAGCGCGAACTCTTACACCACCACGACTCTCTCTCTCTCTCTCTCTCGCTCGCTCTCTCTCACTTCTCCAACATGCAGCCAGGCTACAATAAAACCAACATATCCACGCCGAACAACATGCTGCCCGCTTTGAATGTAAGAACAAGCCACAATAACCCGAAGGAAGGAAGAAAGTAGCAACATTTCGTCAAGTCTTTACGGTTAAAGTTACTTTTCTCCCCTCGTCATGACGATGTCTATGGCACATCCAGGCAGTGGTGTTATGCGCGCGCGGGGTGTTTCACGCCCCCGCTGCGTGTTTGCCGCTCTGAGATTGTGTTTGGAGAATCCGCAGAAGACAGAAAGAGAAAGAAAAGGAAAGCAGAGAAGAGGATGCACGTAACGAGTGAGAGTGTACCTTGAAGAACAGCCGCCGCAATCGTGGAGAATAGCAGGAGACTTGCAAGAGCTCCGCTGGCCGCGTTCGCCATGTTGGACACCTGCTTCTTCTTCTTTACTAACGCTGCTGTGAGTTTGGAGTCGCTTCACCTTCAGAGAGAGAGAGAGAGAGAGAGAGAGAGAGAGAGAGAGAGAGAGAGAGAG
>JAOUWY010000035.1:16379044-16397682 GCA_025728095.1 Prietella phreatophila
GTGTGTGCGCGTGTGTGTGTGTGTGTGTTTGTTTGTGTGCGTGTGTGTTTGTGTGTGTGTGTGTGTGTTTGTGTGTGTATGGAACGGGACATTAATAAATGTTTTATTCCTCTTATACCACAGCAATTACAACGTTTCATTTCATATTGAACAACACGTTGTGCTTTTTATCCATTTATAGGCTAGTTAATGTTTCGAATAATCATTCAGACAAAGTTCCAGTTATTATTTATGTTATAGCCCATATAGTCATTCTCTTACCACTGTATTCTCTCTCTCTCTCTCTCTCTCTCTCTCTCTCTAAATTGAAGACCGAAAATGCATCTGGTCATGTAAACATTTATACAAACCTATCATACGATTTACAGCCAGATCTACAATCAGAGCTTCTGCTGTAGAAAATGAATTGACACCCTCTGACCAGTCATTATATTTGTGTCTAGGTGAACTTGTAAGAAAGAATTTCATGGCATATCACCCACTATGCTTGTGCACTTGATATGGTCCAGCCTATATTCTTGTCATCTACACTCTCACACGTTTATTTTCAATTCTAATATTTATGGTAATACATATTTATGTCAGAATCCACATTAAAGCTTCATAGACCTTCTATATTAAAATGAAAATCGTGTTATCTTTGTTATTTAAAAATATACTCCAGTATAACAGCACTTAAAAATAGTTTTCTTGTGAACAGTCGTTGGTGTTCGTGTATCGTTTCTTTAAGTGAGCAACTCACGAGGAACCGATTCCTTTGCGATTCAGCCCAAACCATTTTGAATAAATAGATAGAGCGCCTCTATTGGTTATTTCTAGCCAGTGGGTTCTCTGTTTATTCCAAGTAGACGCTTGCGTTTACATTTAATCCCTTTTTTTCAGTCTAAATAACGTGGGTGACTTTAATCTCGGCAAGGTGTAGATCTATATATGATTATACTGTTTAGCTCTACACAGTGCAATATTTTAATACTTTTAAAATACTTTATATTGTTTATGTTGTAGTGTTCACCAAGGATCAAGGAGGATTTCCTTTGACTTGATTTTGACTTGATTTTCCTTTGATTTCTTTCAAAGATTATACAAACCTTGAAGATTGCTAATTCACAGATAGTTTGAATCAGGTAAAATGATTCAACTCAGTAGACAAACACACATGACTCATGTTTGACAAATATCGTTTAGCTTAACAAAAAATATGGCATTATACAAGAAGAAGCAAACCCAAATAAATAAGATACCCAAATAAAGGACAGCTCCCATAATAGCCAGTGAAATTAATCCATCAATATGCAAGAAAATAACATCTTACATGTATGTACACCTTGGTACTGCAGAAACATCTCTTAAGTTCAAACATATAAAGTATTTACCTATTCTGAACTTGCCCCCTCCTGCCTAAATGTAAAACAAGGGATTTCTCATCAACATAATTATGTTGACTTTCTAAGTAAATTAATTGGGCACTTTTTGAAATTGACTCGCGGTTGGAGCCACCATTGCAAATTGATAAGGTAATGCAGGTAGCTCAACCCTCAGAGGCTCATTATGCTAATTCACTATAGTGGCTCACAGGGCAATTGCTTTGATTGTCTTGAGATGAAGAGGAATTAAAGAGATGTTTATACAGGTCTCAACTACAAAATTTATATGCCGTGCAATGTCTGAAGGTATCTGTTATCAAGTCAGTCAATATTATTTGCCAATGTATTTTCCCCCAATTGGCTTCTTAGAAAGTTTATTAGAAGAATAATCTTGGTAGTTATATAAGGCAATGGCAAAATCGAAACGTGAGTTGGATAAGGATGAGGATTTTCTCATCAGAAATTAGCAGAAAGTTCAATCAATATGCCAGATCAATAGGCCAGAGACCTCACAGTTTACACAAACATACAGTGACGAGAGCTAAAGACCTATGTTAGTAAATCTTATTAGCCTGGGGTACAAACAAGTAACCAGATGAAGTTATAGGTTAAGGCCAGGCAAGGGATCAAAAACATTTCTTGTAGGTAGAGCAGGAGAGAATTGGTTTGAGTTGGTTTGGCTTTCTGCAGTAAATACAAAAGCACAATTTTTTTATTACAATGAAAATGTTTCACTTTGGTAATATGTCATAGAACATAGTGAACACATTAAATATGTATGACTGATATCAAACTTGTGGTTTATATTAAACATCCACCCACATAGCATTTTTTTTTGTGGCCAAGCTACGTTTCACACAACCAATTCTCCCTCAGTCCACATAATGCAATGAATGAATGAACGGCCCAGATTCAGTTTACAAACAAGGGCCACAAAGAGGCTATAACTGACCCAAAAGCCACTTAAAAGCTCCAACATGGCCCTGCACTGGGCCAGAATAATTTTCAATACCAGAATCCCAGTCTTAACCATATCAACACCAGCCTGTAACCAGAAACCTCAAAACTGAGCCACAGCCCAGCCTAATCTTGCTCAAATCATGTGAACGAATAAATCACAAAAAAACTGAAATTAACTGTGAAATTAACACTATGACTGCTCATTTTTTTGTATATGAGTTATTCTAGCTGCTAATTATACACCAATATGTAAATATTTCAGTTAAGTTTTGAAAACAAAATTATGTATTAGTAAGAATCTAACAGTCAAATTTGAAATGACATTATATCAAGTAATTTTAGCTTTAGTAAATAAACAAAAAAGGTTCATAATGCAATGCTGGTTAAGACTGAACGTCTAAACAAGTTAACACTTTTGGCACTTGTGTGTGCGTGAGGAAAAACGAGTGAGATTCTATTCAGAATTGTCCTCGGCAATTGAAGTTGTCCTCTTCAACCTCTCTTTTCTCCTCAACCGCTATCTCCTTCCGCCATCTCTGTCAGGAGAAAGCTGAAGCCACCTCTGTACATTGACTTCTATCTCCTGTTTGGTGGCATTTCGTGTCAGCTGTTTTTTTCTCACATCAGCTAAAAACACATACTAAATTATTTAATACATATATACAAACATTCATCCACCCACTGTAAAGGAATCTGGGTAGCACTTTACAATAAGTTTGCTTGATCAAAATTACTTATAACATGGCAATGTTGAATGCTTGAACTGATTGATTAAAAGACATTTTCTTCATTAGTTTTCAGTAACTAATATCATAGCTATTCAGTAGTTTCAGGCCTGACTGCATTAGAGTTCCATATCATTTTGCCAAGTTATTTCAGTTATTAGCTGTACAGCCTTGTTACTCCTGTAATTACATGGAAAAAGCCCAAGCCTCTGTTATTAGTTCTGCAGTGACACCTATGATATTAGTAATAGAGGGTTGGGTGACTTTTTCGAAGTAGCTATGACTGCTTAGGCTGTTTCTAATCTAGATGCTGAATCAGTGGCATAAGGAATAGTTTGAGACAAGCATTTTAGAGGGGAGAAGTCAGAAGAATACAGAGCATATTTACTTCGCGTTAACATGAAGCTGCAGCTTCACAACACATGAATTACACTTACGAAAAACAGTAAAATGCTGCAAATCTTTTTTTTTCTTATGCTTGAAACTTGATTTACACCTTTACAAAGCTTCACTTGTGCATGCAAATTTAATTTACGCTTGCAGTCTTATGTACACTTTCACAAACCTTACCCCATGCATGCAAATCTTTTTGGAACAATTTTAACTTCATACTGCTACCTCTAATCTCATATTTCTAAGCTGAATAGGAAGCAAAACACTGTCGAAGATGTGCTTCCCAACGAACCACACAGTGTGACCATTCGTGAGAAACAGAGCTGTTAGTGAGAATGGTCTAATTCAATCAGAAGTTTTCACATGACACTTCATCCATCAATCAGATCATTTTGATATTTTTTTGTGATGCTTAAAGCAAAAAATAAATAAATAAAAAATGTCCAAACAGCTGTGTCTGGCAATTTCTAATCAGTGTTATTTTAAAATATTATATTAAAACAAAATTATTTATTTTATTATATTATTGAATTATATTTAATTATTTTTTAAATACAACTTTTGCTCTTGCTAAATGTAAAATGCATATTTTGTTCAGGTTGAGTAACCTTAAGGAAATTTCTTGAATTACTTTTAATTTCTGAGAATTTAGCACATAAATCTAGTTCTTTTAAATGATTTCTAATTTTTCATCTGGACCCCACTTACTTTCACTGACCCTATAAATCAATAAATGAAAGATACTTTCTAATTTAAAGAGCAATACATTTTAAAATCATGTGTATGTGTGTGTGAGAGAGAGAGAGAGAGAGAGAGAGAGAGAGAGAGAGAGTAAGTATCTTGGTTTGTACATAGCAGGACTATAAATTCTTGTCCAGAATCACAATCTGATTCTAAATGTGGCCTGCAGTCACTAGAATGATCTGGGCCACACACACCCCATCCACAATCGGCCCAAATGTGGTCTGCCGTCACATTTACAGTGCAATAATTGCCACACATGACCCACACTTTGCTGACATGATGCATGCCAGTGCCGGCAGCACACCAGCAGTGTCATCCCGAGGCCACATTCGGACCAAGACCTACTGCTATATGGGCAGCAGAAATATTATAAAACTTTACAGGTCAATAGCTGAGCTTGCTGATCAGACCGATCTGACAACTATACTGGTGGACCTATTAATAAAGATAATGCTCGAAATTCCAAGAATTTCAGCCCCGATGCCTACAGGGATAGTTTTGTTGCATAATCTGCATATAAATATCACTAATTCCACAAAAGTAACACAAGTTCAACAATTAAATCTTAAATGATACAAATAAATATGTTGCGATGCTCCAATATGCTTGAAATGCACACACTTGCTCACTTATAATGTTATTTGTGGATCAGTTCATTTGCATTTATGCATCACTTAGCACATGTTTAAACCTTCTACATTCATTTGTGGATTTTTGAATCATTTCTCACACCAGTTCCTGCAGTTCAACTGACCAATCACAGCAGAAATATGCCCAACCAAACAGATTAATCTTTATTAGCAGTGTAAGTCCTCTTTTTACAGCTAAATAGGCTACCTTTAAATTGCTGCTGTGTTTTTGTCCTTACTAAAAATATAAATTATTATACAGTATAAAAACATTAATTTAAAGTGTTGGTTATAATACTGCTTTGGTAAATATATTAGGTTCTCTATAAATGTATTTTGTATATTTTATCATATAAAGCAGTGTATAAAAATGCAGAGGTTCAAATAGAGATGCAGAGCCAATGAAAAACAACACACATTGCACAAAAATTAAATTGTACAAAAACATACAGTATATATGTTTCTAAAATCCATAAATGGTTGCAAGCTGTTTAAACATGTGCTATGTGATGCATAAATGCACAAGAAGCAAGCCACAAGTAAATAAAATTGATTCTATGAATAAATGATAAGCGAGCGTGTTTGTGAATTTTAAACATATTTGTGCAACACAAAATTCATCTTTATTTTTGTGGCTCACTTACTATGCATGTGCTGGATCAAGTGCTATTTTATAAGCTAAGACATTGTTAAATGAAATCAAATTTGCATTGATTAATATGATAATTTCAGCAAGGCCTGTTCAAGGTCTGCCCCAATATATTGCCAATGCATTAGACTCCAATTAGATGTTTATTAATACTTGCTATCTTTTCATTCATATATTAATTGTATTGTTTTCTCTTCCTTTAGTATTTCATCATATTATATTTATTTGACAGCAAAAAAAGTGAAGTCATTCTTCAGTCCATATTTATTTATTTTTTTAAAGGCAGCTTGTATTTAAAGGCACCTGGACTAGGTGCTATTGAAAAATCCTGTGTGGCAGCGTTGGCGTGGTTGAATGTCAGCTGTGGACAGAGAGCAGGCAGGTCGAACCAGCAGGTAAGTGTGATGATTCTCAACAATTGGGAATTCTTTCATGGTGAAAGGAAATTTCAGGGAATTCTTTTATCCCCGGGGCTCATGTTTATTCGGTCCATGCTTTTCAGCACATTTTCAAAAAAAACTCAACAATCCAGGACAACATAGCAGAAACTGGTCCTTCCTGGACTGGTGGCTTTCGCTCCAACAAGTTCAAATTCACACTCAGTGGTGTGTGTGTGTGTGTGTGTGTGTGTGTGTGTGTGTGTGTTTCTTGCAAGATCTGCCAATATATCATGCGCTCTCTCTCACAAATAAGTAGACTAGTAATAAGACAGGTGAGGATCATCACACGTTTGACATCTTCTCCATCCACAACTGACACTCAACCACGCCTCCGCTGCCACACCCTGTCTCTGATGCTTCTACTCAAGAAAATCTGGCAACCTTGAAGTCATGAACTACTTACAATTACACACCAAGAACACAGACTTAAACCAACTCTGAATTTGAGAAACTTTCCCTGTGCGAATATTGATGTAACTATAGGATTAAGTCACCAACTCTGACTACAGCCCATTGCTTCCACGTGACATTAGAATATTAGGACGCAAATTTAAAATTTATGTTTCCCGGGGAATTATGTATCTTGTATCAGAAAGTATACAGATTGATCCTTCAAAAGAAAAAGATAAAGGAAGCTACAAGACAACCACACATATCATGGTACATCACAGTTACAATATTTTAGCCAGAGTACACCAACAGCACAATGTTCTCAAAGCCTATGTGTCATCCTAACTCTCTGAGGATTACATGTTTATCACTGAGGATTAGCAAAGCATTTGAATTCATTTCAAATAATGACAGGTATTAGAATGCAACTGTTCCTCCCACACAGTAAAGCAGAGACAGGGATAAATCTGCACCTGATATTTTATCCAGATTTAAAAAGACATTATTCATAAATAATACACACACATTGAAATGTCTGGCAGAATCCTATATGCATTGGTGGCTGCATGTATTATAAGAGACTTACTAAGCATACACTGTAGGTCAACTCTAGAACCATCCCACTACCAAACAGTACTTTCCTATCAGGAAGGGAACCCCTTTAGGAAGCTAATATATCTTAATAATAGAGAAAACCATATAAAGGACCAATTATATTTGCCAGCCATAGTGATCACTTTGGATCCTAGGCCCTATGTAAGTGGTAGGAGTTTCTTGATTACACAATTACATTTTACCAGTCAGCCAGTAAAAAAAATAATGGAAACGTAGTCAACTAGTCATCTTTACCATTGTTAAAGTAAAAGCTGTTTCAGGACAGCAATTTTTGGCTGATTTATTTATGCAACAAAGAATGCTTTAATTAACAATCAAACTACAATTAACACCCATACACAAGTTAGAAATTAATTTTCCAGCTTCAAAGCTTTTTTTTCTTTTTCTTTTTTTTTAGGTTAAACACAATAAATATTTCTTGCAATAAATGTGCAAAAACATAAATCTAAATATTTAAGGGTGTTCATAAAATGCACTTATATGGATGAGCAGTTGGTTCAGTTGAAATAGTTGATTCTGAAACTACAGTTCCCTCGGAAACTTTGGAATGGCAAGGCCAATTCATTTTTATTTGTGTTGTACACCAAAGACATTTGGGTTTGATATCAAAAGATGCAAGCATGGGATCATGAGTTATATCATCAATAAAGATTAGTGAGCCTGTTCCAGAAGCAGCCATGTAAGCCCAAACCATGACACTACCTCCATCATTTTTCACAGACGAGCTTGTATGTTTTAGATCATGAGCAAAGCCTTTCTTTCTCCACACGTTTTTGCCTTTTCCTCACGTTGGTAGAGGTTAATCTTGGCTCCAGAAATTGTGTGGCTCATTTCTTTGCTAATTCAAATCTGGCTGTCCGATTCTTACCACTGATGAGTGGTTTGCATCTTATGGTGTGGCCTCGATATTTCTGCTCTCAAAGTAAGTCTTCTTTGAACGGTGGTGATACCTTCACCCCTGCTTTGTAGAGGCTTTTGGTGATGTCACTGACTGTTGTTTTTGGATATTTTTTTTCACAGCTCTCACAATGTTTCTGTCATCTGCCATTTTTGTTTTCTTTGGGCAACCCACTCATTGCATGTTACTCAGTACACCAGTGGTTTCTTTCTTGTTCAGGACATTTCAGGACATCCAAATTGTTGCACTGGCTATGCTCAATGCTTTTGCAATAGCTTTGATTGAGTTTCCCTCTTTTCTGAGCTTCAAAATGGCTTGCTTTTCTCCCATGGACATCTCTCTGATCTTCATGTTGGCTTATTCTTTTCAATAAAAAATGCAGTCTTCACATGTGAAACTGAAGGCTAAAACCAAGAGTCGATGTTCAGAGCTATTTATTGTTTGAACAATCAATCTAACAGTACACTACAAATACGAAATGCCTTATAAGAAACTTATTATTCTTAAGTAATAAGAAACACCCATCAGACACATCTTTCAATATTTTTTCCTCACCTACAAATTGGGTGGTCTGATATAAAATGTATTATGTTTTATACTGTTTAACACATGTACATATAAATACCAGGAAGTAAAAGCTGAAATTCTAAACTCTCTTCTCATATTCATCTTTTGATTTCAAACTCATGCCTTCAATCTACAGGAAAACCAAATGAATTGATCTTGCCATTCCAATAGTTTTGGAGGAGACTGTTAGAGGACAGCACAGAAGCTCCTCCTGTACAGAAGGGTTTTTTCCACCATCTTAAACTCTAGCCCCAGTTGCTTTCAAATATGAGTCTGGATTGGCCTCTGTGAACTGGCATGTGCTGCTGATCTGAATCTAATCTCGCTAGTGGGATTTGGCAGTGACGTACAACATGTGGTTCTGAATATACTGTGTCTTTCAAGGACAACAAAAATACCTGTGGGAGGACTACCTTATGGAGCAGGCGAGGAGTGGGATTAAAAAAAACAGTCTCATGCACACTTTCATCTCATCTGTCACAGATTCAGCCAGCATACCATCAACACCAGGTCCTTCAGCTTCACCTCACATTCACAATCACTAGAGTATTACCCTGCCACACATGTCACATCCCAATCAAGAACCCTTCATAAGTGCGCAGCTTTAACTTAACTGTTGTCCAGTCTCGTCAGTCTACGCATGAACGTATACTTACCTGACTTCATTCCTGATGACTTCTCGCCTTCATCGCCATCCGAATCCCTCGATCCATTAGTCCATGTTTCTCCTGTGCTCTCCATGCTTCATCCTACAAGAAGGAAAAGATTCTTAAGTGAAGTGCTACTTTCCATCTTGAACTGTTTGTGACATTCACTCAAGCATTGCTTATGCCATTACTTACCTGCTTGATGATCACAAATATAACTTTCATTCTGTGCTTAAAACTCCTGCAAAGTATTAATGGTCCATTATTTTCCCAGTATAGTCTTGTTCATTTGACTGTAGAATTGCTTTCATTGGTTAAAATATAAATCAGACTAGTCTTCTTGCTGGTCAGGAAGTGGAGTAACATCTGTGTGACATCATGTTTTGGATTATCGTCAGTGCTTTAACACTACAAGCTGACAACATTTTGGAAGGTCTTTAATCATTTATTATCAGACAGATCTTGTACATTATTCCATACATGTCCATATCATTCTTAGAACTGATCTATGACTCTGCATGTGTTTTATCATATCGATTTATTCATTTTTTATTACACCAATTATATGCGTAGTATAGTCTCAAAGGACAATATGCCAGTTCTGAGAGACTGAAGTGAAAGAAAGTAAGTATCTTTTTGAACAGAAATGTGAAATCTGTATGCCTTGTGAAATGATATCGACTTTAGTGGTTTAAACTTATTGACTAAATGGTGATATTTTGAATCTGTGTCAGTTCAAGTATTGCTTGCTTAATTGTTCTGTCAAAGGGTCAATGACTAAGCCATAATCTTCAACAATTATCCAGGTGACATAGTTTAGGCCCAGGTCCTTCCTTGCATGATTCATTTTGGCGCAAATCTCTTATGCAGTAGCTGCCAAATGGTCTGCTTCACACAAGGCCTACATGCACATTCACACTGAATAACTAACATTCATGGCCCAGGTTTGATACTGACTCGATGCCTGGTGTTTAATCAGACATCTTAATACAAACCTTGTTCCTCATTCGCATGTGTCAACTCCCAACGTGATCTCATACAAATATTACATGAAGTCTATTCACAGTAGTTGAGCCTTCTAATGATGCCTCCACCACGCTTTGTTAATTAAATGTACTTGTTAGAGGTAAACAGCTTTTACATGACACCACAAAATATAAACTAGGACTAAACCATTTCTTAAATGTAACACTGTCAAATGGCGGACCGGCGCCACAGAAGATCATCAGCGTATTAATAATTAAAGTCGCGTCTTTACAATTTTATTACCGCAGAGACAGATTATTCAAATGAAATGGATGGATGCCTAAAAATAAGTGTGTACTTGTGTGTGCCTATAAATTATAGAATAATGGCAAACTTTAAATTTAAATAAATGAAGTAAATACTTTGAACAAACAAACAAATGAACAACCTAACAAATAAACATTAAAATACATTTTAAATAAATGTTGATTAATTAGTTAAACTAAAACTTAAGTGCATTTTCAATGAATGAATGAATACATTTGAAATACATTTAAAACATTTTAACAAACAACCAAATAAATAAAGCATGATACATAATTAAATTAAGTCTTTTTCCATGATGATCACAACTTTTCCCTTTAGTGAACACATGGGTAAAAAATTTGGACACACACACACTAGAGAGAAAGAGCAGCTGGTCATTTGCATCAGTGTCTGAGAAGGTCTCAGTGTTTATGTGTCAGATTGTGCTTGGTGCTTTGATAATCATGTATAAGTATTTCTCTGTTGCCTGCAGCAAACATGCAACACAGTTTATTTATTTATCCCTGTTCATAAAAAAATGATAGTCAGCCTGCCATGCTCAGGATAACAAGCGCACCTATCAGAGTGCAAGCCTTTACTATCTTGTACAGTCGAATCAATTCCTGACTTCTGCAAAGTTTTCTTTAGCTAATGACATCCCTGTGTTATTTATTGATTGCTTTAAGGTCTTTTTTCTTGTTGGAAAATAATGGATATTTTATTTGGTTTCTCCAGTGCACATTCTGTCCCATGATATTAACACAGCCAGGGTTTTTTTTTTCCGGCATATTTTATACATTGCTTCATTCAATGTGAAGAATTAATACAGCATGGAATTTGATTAATATTTACACAACATAGGGGGTTTCTAACAACTTGGTTGCTTTGCGAACCTACTTCACTCTGGAACTAGATTGGGGCTGATGTGAGTAATAAATCTGGCAGGATTAACAGTTTATCACATGTGTATGTGGTGTGTGTTTATAAGCAAACAACATTTTGCAGGGTTAGGAATACATATGTTCCTGAATATTCAAACATACCTCACTGTAATATTCGATTTACATCTGAACGGGAACTGTGCCATCACCAATGTGGTCCTCATTTATAATTAGAAAAAGATAAATCCAGATTTATATTTCTCTGGAATATGATAATGAAGTTCTTCTGTTAGGCATAATCAATAAAATGAGCCATGAATCCAGTACAAATAAACAAATATCCTGTGAATATAGAATACAGTGCCCTCCAACAATATTTAACAAATATATATTTTGATAAACCTTGTTTTGTTTGCAATTGTTTGATATTCATGAGAGCAGAGAATTTTTGTGATTTTTTTTTAAACAACAGATTAAAAGGTTAAACAATATAGACGATTTTTCACAGCCTTCTCTGCTCATATTTATCAAGGGTGCCAATATTAGTGGAGGGCCCTGTATGCATTTTATGCTTTGTTCTGCCAGGCTGCAAGCTCCTTCTCAATGTGCAGCTTTTATATTTAAGCAATGTCGCACAAGCAAGAGTGCTTTTATACTGAATATTGGCACGGCTGTGATTCGGCCATAGGCATGAGGCTGCAGGTAATCATTGTTTGCCATGTCCACTGATTTTGTGACTAAGTCTACTATAGTAATGACTTCAATGCAACAAACTATTGTTAGAATTGGATTTTTTGTGGCAAACACAGACAAGAGGAAAGATACGAGCAGTGAAATGTATCAGTGCAGTTATACTAAATATCAGCACTCTTGGAATGCCTCCAAATTAATTAATCCAATAAGTGGATTGGAACTAACAGTTGTATAATAATAATAATAATAATAATAATAATAATACAAATCAATAAAACTATTGCATAATAAAATAATTGTCATATATTAAAATATACCAAAGACTAATGAGTATATCTATATATATGGGCCTGATTTATAATGGGCCAGACTAAATAACATCCCTCTGATATTTGTCATTTGATCTCAAACCCTAATCTTCACTGTATAGCAAAAACAATAGAATTGGCTGTGCAGTTCCAATACTTTCAGAGAGGACTGTAATAGATTTCTTTGTACTCAAATTTGTATGTATGTTGATGAATGCCAATCCGCTGTAAAGTGCAAAGTGCATACATACCACAGATCATCTGCATTTAGTAATGCCCACAAAACTCCATAAAAGGCAAAGCTCACAGAGAGCTGAAAGTGCAAAATGAGGACAAAATGCCAGAAAAAAATAAAAAACGGAATTTCTCAGAGGCTACACTAATTTAAAAAAAAAATACTGTTAAAAAAATCTGGAGACAAATTACAGAAAATGTGAAGAAGGTGTAAATTGAAAGAAAAAATGCCCAGTGATGGCACACAGCACACTAGGAAGTATACCAGAATGAGATATGCCAAATCTGTCATTCAATGCTGAGAAGATATGAAGAGGCAAACGGAACCGCCAACTGAGCAAATGTAGTATGAACTCTTATACAGCAGCATTTCTTTTGTCTTAATTGAAGGACTTATTCATATTTTTTTTCATATTTTATATGTCTTTAAGTAATGGCAGTAAATATGAAATGATCAAGTTTCATAAGAGTTTCATAAAACGTCTGGGGGAAATTACAACAAATAAAGTATTTAAATTCAACAGCGTAATTTGTATATAAAATTGTAGAACATTGGCAATTATATGATATAAAGTCAGTCTCCTTACATGTAAAGTTATAAACTCTCACAATTACAAAAGCTCTTGTATGATACAAAACTTTTTTTCGGAACCAACAGGATTTTCACTAACAAATATGTTAAATGCACCGACAAATGATTAACAAATGTAGAACATCAACAAAATAAATGTATGTTATCACTTTCATGTCACTTACGTGTCATTTCCTATTTTGTCTCTCTCTTAATGAGACAAACATTGTAGCTCATCATATTAGAGAGAAACTGAAAACCCTGTCAGGATGACTTTCCTGTGTCATAAAGCTTAAAGTTACAGCTTATCTGTATCTGCCTGTTAGGAATGGTGACTCTTTGGAACCATGCTAAATAACCATCTCACAGAAAACACCATAATATCAGTGATTAAATCCATTTACCCATTACCCTGAACCTTATATCCTAATGTTTGCCTGTCTGCTCTATTGATCTAGTTTACCACTGTTCGCATTTGACTAGTTAATGCCTGTTTGTAGTTTTATTTGCCTGGTTGGCAGGTTTTGATAATTGCCTTGCCCATTTGTTCTGACTGCCTGCAGTATCTTCCAATTAAATCAACCCTGGTCTTGCATCCAAACCTGTAACACATACATTTTCGTGGTATTTATTTTTTTATGTTAGCTATATACCTCTAAAATTCAGATGGAAACAAAAACCCACTCCTGGAAGAAATGCAGTATATATTATTTTCTAAATATTATTTCACAGCAAAGTGCACTGTCAAAGGTATTTTGACGGCATGCTGTGTACATTACATTGTAGGCGTTACACACTACAGTGTTAAAATAACATTAGACACATCAGTTTATTTAGGTCTTGGGAGGACTAAAAGCAATGAAAGAAGACACTTGTGAAATTTACCATTCAATGTGTTTTAATTTATTAAAGCACCATAAAACAGCTTTAAACTCTCCATGGAGCACTTAAGAAGAAACAATCTGTCCATATACACAAGAGGATAGTAATGAAATTGCCTCTGGAATTCTACGCATTAACTATTTATATGGATCTGTGTAAAAGGCTGCCTTATCCTGGAATTACAGAGAAAATATCGAAACTTCGGGCAGTCTATCCTTATAAATCCCAAACAGAGATATATCCCAGTCTGAATTGGAATTTGTTCAGGAAGTTGATACTTGATGCCTTTATCCATGCAGCACAGCTATTTCCATTTTATTTCCACCCCTGAAGTGTGGGCATAAACATGATATGGCGCAACGGAGCTTTCCTGTTCACTGCTCATGTCAGTGCAAGAATAAATGTAAAAGAAAAGCAAATGAGGTGAAATACAAGAGCACAAAGCAAGAATGTTACACACAGTCTGATACACATAGTCTCAAGTCTGAGGTCTTGATTTAAGGACACATAGCATCATTTATTGATGTTTTTTTTTCTCCAGTCAAACAAAGTGTGTGACTCTAGTAACAAATTACAAAGGTGTAACAGAGACTGTCCAGAGCCCAACTCATGCTGAAACATTTATCACTGTCAACCAAGGAACAATTTATTATCAAATACACAAATCATTAATCTGTTGCTTGACATTGAGGCTTTCAGTGCTGCAAGTTAATAAGGATGGCAATCACTGTCATAACAGGCCATTTTATGGAAATCATGGTGGCCTGCTACTACTCATTTCAGCTGCTAGAGACGAGGCGTCAGGCCACAGTGCTCCATCACAAATCTGACAGTCTTCTGGCTGGAGGAGTTCATAGTTAACTATGTCCCCTGAAGTCCAGCCTGCCAACATCTAACTGTGTTTCCATTCTTTCAATCTGCACTCTCTTTTTCATTGTCTTTGGTTGCATGAGTGTGCATGTGTCTGCCTTTATAGTCCTGGTTAAAGCTTTATAGACCTGGTCTTGCCCAAGCACTACACAGCCCCCCTCTAGCTTATAGTCTCCTTGGTAAAGGGGCTCAGACTCCCTGAAGTGTATTCACATTGTTTTTGAAGGTTAGTTATATGGGTAGCTGTGGACTTTGTCACCAGTGTGTCTTGATAAGCCTTCCACCACTGTTATGTTTTGTTCTAAGTCCTATTAGCGGATTTACAAGTTTGCTTGTTAGCTTGTTTTTATACATGCTGCTGTATGGTGGCATTAATTAACTTCATTCATCCTTGCTTGCGTGTGTTATTTTCTAAGCACTAGTATATGTATCTTTTCAAGCTCAGGACTCATTAGCTGAACTGTTTGTCCAAGCAATAATTTCTGCTTTTAAATTGGTCTGCTCACATCAAAGTAGGTTTAAAGATATTTAAAACTTTTACCACCAACAATTATTACAGTTGCAAGAAGCATGTGTTAGATGCGCCATATGTGTTCGCTTTTTATTATTATTATTTTTTACTATTACTGTCCATATTTTATTAATGTTGTAGGGCCAGTAAGAAAGTGTTCTCAGCTTTAATCACTATGCCCATAAGCCACAGAGCTTCTGATATCTTTTGTAAACATTGCAAAAAATTATATCTTAGCAAGTGAATAAAGAAAAACGTTATCTAATATTTCTCATTAAGAGATTATTAGCTAACAAATATAACTTTTTTTTTTTTAGACATTTGTACTCATTTCAAGCTTAAAAATGTCTTATTCTGTCTTATTGGCAGATAATTCTAGAAATAAACACTTGAAATAATCAAAATGATCTGCCACTATAATAAGACAATTTCAAGCTTGAAATGAGTAAAATACTCCATCCATCCATCCATCCATCCATCTTCTACCGCTTACTCCTTCTTCAGAGTCGTAGATTATCCTGAACGTCTGCCATATAAGTGTCTGTAAATGATAATGCATTGAATTTATAATGTGTTTTGAGGCATAACTTATTAATTAGCAAGCAAGCAAACTGGATAACTGGGAAGTGACTGACACCTTGTCTTCATCTTTACATTATAATAGAGAAAACTCAAAAATGTGTTAATATTTTATACTTATGACATACTGTAGGCCCTAGTTAATAATACAAAACCATTTTATGACCACACTGTTTAGGAAAAAAAAGCATGGTTTTAATATTGCTTCATTAAAATGTATCATACAATATTTGCACATTTATACGTTTGCCAATCATGGCTATGAGATGTTACATTTTGGCCTCGGACTAGTTTTATTGAGCATTAGGTTATTTTTTATTCCCACAAAGGTCTCAAGGCAAAAATGTTGCCAGTTAAAGTTCATGAGGTCTTCCATCCATGCATCCATCTTCTATCGCTTACTCCTTCTTCAGGGTCATGGGGAACCTGTAGCCTATCCCAGGAAGCAGGAAGGCGGGGTACACTCTGGACAGGGTGCCAGGCCATTGCAGATGAGTAAAATACTGTATGTAAAAATAAGCTTATTTATCTTACATTTGTTTAAAAACAATGCAATAAAGAGAACTGTCTATAATTTTGAAGTTGTGTATATTTAAGGTATATTTACTAAGGTAGATTTTTTTTGTAGTTCACTTTTCTGACCACAAGCCTCAGGATCTTAATAGTGGTTCTAAGCCAAAAACAAACAAACAAAACACACACAATTTGTTATCTTACCAAGAAAGCAACAATTCTAGCTACAACTTAACACTGCAGATTATCTACCAAATGCCAGAAGTCTGATTTGTGAGACTAAAGAAGCAAAAATAAAGAAGCAAGTATTGGATACAAAAGATTTGCTGGCTGACCGACTATATGAGGGGTAGGTGGAAAATTATCATAATTAGATATTTTTTTGTTCATTTAGGAATTGGATGTGATGCATATATGATTATTTAGTTTTACCATGTACAAAATTACTTTGTAAGTGAAGGAGCTCAGTAATACAAAAGTTTTTGTATTACTTTATTTTTTTAAAAAAACGTGCCATCCCTGCCATCCGTGGTTGCCATGTGAAATAATTTGGACTGTTGATCAATGAGGAACATTGCTGCAATTGCATCATGGTTGCTGGAAATATACCATCTGTTTATTATTAAGCTTGAACATTTCACAACTTCATGCTCAGGGAGTCAAGCCCTGCAACGAGATATATGAAGAAAAAAAATGGCAGAGTTATGCAGGTGATGGCTTTGAGAGACAAAATCCTTAAAGGTGCCATTCTCCCAGTGCTTGTCTAAACCTATTTTATGGCTAGACCAAGACATTTCTATAATGATTGCATTTTGAGATAAACAATGAGCTGGCATGCAAGTATTGTACAGTCTATTTACAATCAGTTATTTCATGCATGTTGAGAATCAGGATTACATCCAGATTGGCATATAAATTAAAATATAAGTAAATGCCCCAAGACACATTTTCAACAGATTTAAGAGATCAGATCACTCACAAGGTGGACAGACCTATGGTATTTCAATCAAATCAACACTTAGAACTTTTTCAACGGCATGAAGTTGATTAAAAGGACTTACGAAGTAACACACCATGCCAAAATTGAAAGAAATTCCAGAAATGATGAGGAAGAAGGTGACTGAAATACATCAGCCTTGGAAGGGTTACAAAGCTATTTCAAAGGCGCTTGGACTTCGAAGAACCACAGTTTGAGTCATTATATCCAAATGTAAAAACTCGGCGAAGTAGTGAACCTTTCCAGAAGTGTCAGACCTTCCAAAATTCCCCCATGAGCACAGCAACTACTCATCCAGGAAGTCACAAAAGATCCAAGGACAATGGATGATCAAAGGACCAAAGGACAAAGGACCTACAGGCCTCTCTTGCCTCTCTCTCTGTTCATGACTCCACTATCAGAAAGACATTGGGTAAAAATGGCATCCATGGAGTGGTAAGGTGAAAACCACTGCTAACCCATCTGAATTTTGCCAAAACACACCTTGATGATCCTCAACCCTTTTGGGAGAATGTTCTCTGGATTGATTAGTTGAAAGTGAACTGTTTTGAACACAAGGATCCAAACACAGAATTCCACAAAAAGAACATCATATCTACAGTCAAGCATGGTGGTGGAAGTGTGATGGTGTGGGGATACTTCACTGAGTCAGGGCCTGGGAGGTTTAGCACGAAGCTTAACTGAACATAGGCAATGCTGCCATAAGAGTCTATGTAACCACTCCGACATAAACTTAAATGCTAGTATTGTAGTCTACTCTGAATCAACAGTATAGTAGAACATATACATCAATACACGGATATATATACAGATATGCATACCGATAAATATACATAATCACGAGCAATGCGCTCGGGAAGCACAGCCACTTAAATAAGGCAGATAATCATGTAAACATCTAACAGCTGGGAGCGCGCAACCCATCCCGGAAGCGCGCGACCCAAACATCTCTTCAAAATAAGAGTCTTTGACAACTGAGACGCCACAGCGGCCTTCTGTGGCTGCGGCATGAAATAACCCCCCTCGAAAGGGTGCTCCTCCCGGAGTACCCAACAAAAAACAAAAACAAAAAAAAAACCCCTCCTAACAGGGGTCCTGGGCCCCTGTAAAGACAGTCTCTCTCCGGCCCAGGAAGGGAGGCTGTCCTAGCAGGACAGCGGCTGCGTAGATCGACCCCTCCACCAGGCACTGGAACGGGGAATGCCACCCCTGGCGGCAAAGGACTGCGGGACAGCTTCCTCCATAGAGAGCTCTCCGTAGGTCTCAGGCTGAATGTCCACTGCTGAGGCCTCCCCGTAGGCCTCAG